>APFE031612362.1:84138-121526 GCA_000404065.3 Pinus taeda
AATTAAAATTCGAATTTGATCTTAGCAGCTATTTGAAAAATAATTAATTAATTCATCTTGAGTTAATTAGTTGGAGAAAATCAAACATGAAGTCTATGTGAAGACATGCAATAGTTTTTCCTTTGATTGAGGAATTTATCCCTTAATTAAGGAGATCAGGATGAGTTGTACTTTGAGTTGTAATTAGTTAGCTCAGTTAACTGAGTTAAGTCTAGTTAGATTAGTTCCAAAAGTTTGTGGAACTGATTGTGAGTTTAGTTAGTTAATGCATGCATGCATGTAACTAGTGTACTTTAGATAACTGAATATTCTCTCATAAATAACTCATGCATGTCAGTTTAGTCAGAGACGCAGTTAAAATCAGAGGATGGGACAGTGTACTATCAGTTGTATGAATATTCCATTGACGATATCCCTTGCATGCAAAAGAAATTCATTTCTTGTCGATTGCATAGTTATTTTTGAGTTTGGTGATTTGTGTGAGAACCTGAGAGGTGAATTCACAGAGGTGGCAACCAGAGGACCGAGGAGAAACAGTGCAAGGAAATAGGAGTCTTGGAGGACTGAGGGAATGCATATGTTGTGTTTATTTAGTCTATAAGTAGCATTGAGGGATTGTACTGAGAGTTGGATAGATTGTGAGCTAAAGCTTTGTGTAATCTAGAGATATTCCCACTTGTACGATAATACAGATAGCAGCGTTTTTAGTTGAGGCTTACCCCATAGAATTCTTCTATGTTCATGCATGATTGATTTCTCATTCTCTATTATATGTGTTCTATTTGATCTTGCTCAAAATTGATTAAGTTTCTGCAAGTTTATTTGCAGAAGTAGATCAAGTATTTTGCTTTAGTATATTGCATTATTAGGTGATCTATAGTGAGAAATTTCTACATGGTACCAAAGCAAAGGTGATCAAAGCGAAAAAAAATATACAAAGAAGGGAGAAGTTTGAAGTTTGAAGTTCCTGATTACAGAAATTGAATTCTTATCACATCTCATATTTCACGAATGGCATTCAACGGTTTGAGACTCGAGTATGCCCTGGATGGCAACTCAAATTATATAGCCTAGAAAGATCACATGGAAGTCATATTAGAGGATAATGGTTTGAAGGACTTCATTGATCAAGAAATCCCCAAGCCAGAAGCTGCTAATGCCCAAGAATTGGTGGAATGGAAGAAATGTGTCGCTAGAGCAAGGAGGGTTCTTCTAGAGGGAGTTCAAGACCACATTGTCTCGAGTCTCCATGGGAAGGACACACCATTTTCAATTTGGAAAACATTGAAGGATATATATCAGAATAGTAGCAACCAGAGGAAGTTGGCACTGAAATAAAAGCTTCGGAAAATCAAGTGTGAAAAGGGCGATGCAATCTATACATATCTGAACAAATTCACCAACTATAGGGATGAGCTTGGAAGTATAGTAATCATGACAGCCAATGATGACATGGTGAGTCTTTCTCTCCTCGATCTTCCTAAGAGTTGGCATAGCTACCAAGACTCAGTAAATGTAAGAGAGAAACTACCAGATTTGGAACAACTTTGGTCAAATATGATGCAGGAGGAGATAAGGAGAAGCACCAGAGATGTATCTTCATCAAAGCATGATGATGAAGAAAATATAGCCTTAGCGAGTAAGACAAGGAAAGGGAAAGGGAAGGCTTCCCATTCCAAATTGAGTTCTTCCCATGGTGTGAATAATATTGACAAATCGAAAGTGTGATGCTTCCATTGTCATGAGGTGGGCCATTATGCTACAAATTGTCCATAGAAGAAATCCAGGAAGGGATCCTTGAAAGGATTAGATGGTGAGGCACTGGCCTCATATTTCAAATTATATTTCACCCTCATTGCATGCATGGTTTCATCAATGGTGGGTTGTGTTTGGTACCTGGACAGTGGAGCCCCATTCCACATGACCGGTGACAAGAGTCTATTCAATACCTTGGAGGAGAAGGACCTCCAGATGTGCATAGAGATGGGCAATGATGGAAAGTACCATGTTTTAGGTGAAGGCACGGTTGTGTTTTAGACCAAACATGGAGCTCCTCTCACCCTGACTAATGTAAAGTATGTGCCTGGTGTAAAGAAGAACCTGGTATCCGTCACTATGTTGGAAGACAAAAGCTATGATGTAGTCTTTTGTAAAGGAAAGGCATTCCAGAGGCACATTGGCACTGTAAAAACCAAGACGATTGGGATTCAAGTAAATAATCTCTACAAGCTCGAGGTAGATGACTGTGCTGCATTGAGTTCCAAAGCAGAGTTGGTGTAAAGCCAAGATATTGGTGAGCTATGGCATAAAATATTGGGCCACTTGCACCATGGGGTCTTGAAGATCATGCAACATATTTCTACCGGACTTCCCAAGGGTAAACTGGAGCAAGTGGATAAATGAAAAGGTTGTACCTTGAGTAAATATGCAAAATATTCCTTTTAGGATCAAGACAATTGAGTTAGAGCAATCCTGGAGCAAGTTCATACAGATGTGTGTAGACCATTCTTGACAAACTCCACCGCTAAACAAAGGTACTATGTTTCTTTTTTGATGATTTTTCTCATAGATGTTGGATCTACTTCATGCAGAAGAAGGATCAAACCTTCTCAAGGTTTTGTGAGTTTAAAGTCTTGGTTGAGAAAGAATATGGAAAGAAAATAAGGGCCTTGTGAAGTGACAATGGTGGAGAGGATGTCTCTCAACAGTTCAAGGACTTCTATGCAGCAGAAGGAATTAAACTAGAGTTGACGGCACCCCATAACCCACAACAGAATGGGGTGGATGAAAGGAAGAATAGAACGATTATGGGAGAAGCTTAGGTGATGTTGCATGACCAAGGCCTACCACTTCATTTGTGGTCTGAGGCATGCAATACTTCAGTATACTTGCAGAATAGAATCTTGCATCATATACTAGGGATGAAGAAACCAGTGGAGGCCTTGCCTGGAAAGAGACTAGATGTGAGTCACTTTAGGATCTTTAGATCATCAATTTATTGCCATGTGACAAAAGATGCCCAAAAGAAGCTAGAGCCAACATCTGAGTTGGGGATACTTGTAGGGTACATTGATACACCCCACAATTATTGGGTGTTCTTGCCTACCAGTCAGAGGACAATGGTACGCAGAGATCTAAAGTTGAAGGAGCAGAAAGCCATGCCATTATCCCTTGAGAGGGAGCTCAAGTTGCATGCAAAGGAGGAACTTTTGGTTCCTAAGGAGGAGGAGCCTCAGACTGATGTGGAGCAGCCACATGCAGAGGATCCAGAAGTGGAGGCATCCACTCATGCAAAGTCTTCCAGAGATGGGTGGAAACACTCAAGGGAAGCTGATAGATTGATGTTGGATGTGAGAGAGAATGTGAGATAGCAATCTTCTCAACACAGACAATGGAGGTCACCTGAGTGGTACACTGGTTACATGGCCTTGGGTGGGGAACGTGTAGAGACTGAACCATCTTCCTTCAAGGAAGCAGTGCAACAACCAGTATGGATTGATGCTATGGTGGAGAAGTATGACTCCATAGTTTGGAACAATGTTTTGGATGTTGTCCCAAGGCCAGAGGACAAGTCAGTAATGAGTTCCCGATGGCTTTACAAGGTAAAGAAAGCAACTGATGGGAGTTTTGAGAAACATAAGGCAAGGTTTGTTGCCCGTGGTTTCTCATAGGTCGAGGGGATCGACTACGATGAGACTTTTGCTCTTGTATCAATGTACTCGTCTATCAAATCGATGTTGGCACTATCAGCATAGATGGGTTGGAAGATCCACCGGATGGATGTGAAGACTACATTCCTCAATGGAAAGATTGAGGAAGAGGTGTACATAGAGAAACCAGAAGGATTTGAGATCTCTGATCATGAGTCACATGTGTGCTAACGCAAGAGAGCTTTGTATGGGCTGAAGCAAGTACCTTGTGCTTGGTACACCAAGATCGATAGCAATTTGACCAGGTTCGGCTTCACAAAGAGTGAAGTGGATTCGAACCTTTACCACATCATGGTAGGAGGTAAGCCATTGATCATTGTTCATTATGTTGATGATCTGATATTGACAGGTGATGATTAGTTGATCAAGTCATGCAAGGAGGAACTTGCAAGAGAGTTCGAGATGAAAGACATGGTTCTCATGCACTACCTTCTAGGCATGGAAGTGTGGCAGAAGGATGGGGAATTGTTTGTGTCTCAAGGAAAGTATGCCAATGAGATACTCAGGTGATTCCACATGGAGAAGTGCAAGCCCATGCAAACTCCTCTAGCAGATAACTGGAGGAAGGAGGATGTTACTTTAGGTGAGGTAGTAGCTGCTACTATTTATCAATAGCTTGTGGGTTCATTGACATATCTAGTGAACACACGACTAGATTTGTGCTTTGCGGTGAACCAGCTAAGTCAAGCTATGGTTCATCCTACCAAGTTGTTTTGGAAGGCAATGAAGCATGTGCTAAGATACCTTAGAGGCACATCTCAGTATGGAATATGGTTTAGACAGACAAAGGCAGCGAAGCTTCAAGGCTTCATAGATGCAGATTCGACAGGGAGTCCATCAAATCGAAAGAGCACTTCAGGAGAAATTTTAAACCTTTGTTCAGTTGCAGTTTCTTGGTACAACAAGACACACAGGTTAGTTGCACTTAGCTCAACAGAGGCTGAATACATGTCTAGCAGTCAGGCAACATGTGAGGCCATTTGGATGTGGAAAATGCTAGTTGGATTGTTTGATTAGAGGATCGATCCAAATATGATCTATTGTGATAATCAGAGTTGTATCAAACTCTTTGAGAATCCAGTATTTCATGACAGGTCCAAGCACATCGATATCTGATATCATCATCTTCGAGATTGTGTGGTGAAAAGGATCATGTTGTTCTTGTATGTTTCAACCAAGTAGCAAGATGCATATATTTTGACTAAGGCATTATCAAAATGTAAATTCGATTTCCACATAGACAGGATTGGGGTGATAGATAATCCATTTCTTGTTGAGAGGGAGTGTTGAAAATAACAAAAAGAAATGCTAAATATAGAAGTGCTAAAAAATGCATTGCTATCAATATCATTTCGGGATACACTCCAATTTTAGTTAGTCCCTGAACTAAAATTGAGAATTAAAATTCGAATTTGGTCTTAGTAGCTATTTGAAAAATAATTAATTAATTTATCTTGAGTTAATTAGTTGGAGAGAATAAAACATGAAGTCTATATGAAGACATGCAACAATTTTCCCTTTGATTGAGGAATTTATCCCTTAATTAAGGAGATCAAAATGAGTTGTACTTTGAGTTGTAATTATTTAGCTCAGTTAACTGAGTTAAGTCTAGTTAGATTAGTTAGAACAGTTTTTGGAACTAATTGTGAGCTCAGTTAGTTAATGAATGCATGCATGTAACTAGTGTACTTCAGATAACTAAATATTCTCTCATAAATAACTCATGCATGTCAGTTCAATCAGAGACCTAGTTGAGATTAGAGGATGGGACAGTGTACTATTAGTTGCAGGAATATTCCATTGAGGATATCTCTTATATGCAGAAGGAATTAATTCCTTGAGAATTGCGTAGTTATTTCTGAGTTTGGTGAGTTGTGTGAGAGGTGAATTCACATAGGTGGCAGCCAGAGGACCTAGGAGAAACTGAACAAGGAAATAGGAGGCTTGGAGACTAAGTGAAGGCATATGTTGTGTCTATTCAGTCTATGAGAAACATTGAGGGATTGTACTAAGAGATGGATAGCTTGTGAGATAAAGCTTTTTGTAGTTCAGAGATATTTCCACTTGCATGATAATACAGATAGCGGGGTTTTTAGCAGAGGCTTTCCCTAGAGTATTCTTTTGTGTTCATGTGTGATTGATTTCTCATTATCTATTATATGTGTTCTATTTGATCTTGCTCAAAACCGATTAAGCTTCCGCAAGTTTGTTAGTAGAAGTAGATCAAGTATTTTGCTTTAGTATATTGCATTATCAGGTGATCTACAGTGAGAAATTTCTACAAGGAGTAGTACAACAAGGTTACAAGGACATACAATCACATCATACATTACAACAATATCACTTTAGCAGGAGAACACAACACAACATCTCGGGTGGGCATCATGACATTACTCTAAAATTCTTGATTTCGATTTCATACCCTCACAAGGAATCAAGTAATATCAACATTTTATAAAAGCGATAGTGCTTGGTGCTAAACAAGGCAAGAAAATCTCAAGAAAAGTCTTTGAACTCAATTGTACCAGGTAGCTCAAGCAAGAATCTCATTGAAGGAGAGCATTCAATAAAGCATCAAGCTGAATATTTCATCTTCACATGACAAGTAAGTATATTTTCATTATATATTCAAGTTTGGTTAAAATGACTTCATGATTGCAAGGAAATCTATGAATTGGATGGGTTATCAAGATCCAATGCATGAATAAGGAGGATAGACATAGTACTTTAAGTGGTTGAAGTCATCAAAAGGTCTCCTCTAAATTTATAAAAAGGGATATTTATGAAAGATCCCCTCACATAGAAAAATTGGAGACATCAAAGTGATGTAGATGATAAAATCATTCTCTAAAAATGCAATCTGATCTATATGAAATTAAAGGGTATAAAATAATGTAGGATATCTTCCATCTACAAGACCTAGAAAATAAGATAACCATAATTCACTAACAAATAATCAAGGTAATAAATATCCATGGGATAAGAAGGTTACCTCATTCGACAACTTATGGTCTCTATCATAAATATAGAAAGGCAAGTTGATGACAAAAGTATTGAATAGGTAAATAACTAAATCACATGCAAAAAGAAAAGGGAAGTTTGGTCCTCAAACAAGGTAGAATAGGTATAGCTAAAATTATGGAAGCTCATATCACTGGATAGATGTAGGAAGCTGAAGAAAGGGCCATGGAAAGAGGGAGTAACAATTATCTCCTATGAGTAAGATGGTGTCCCTCACAAAAGGGTCATATCATAAGCTTCCGCTATAAGATATGCCAATGATGATAAGATGCATCATGGCATCACGGAAGCATTAGAAACAAGAACTCGTGACATCTCCATGGGAATCATGAAGGACAAAAATCCATGATAGAAAAAACATGAAGGATATAGCTCTTAGGAACCTCAGTGGAAAATGAAGGAAAGGAAGAAGTCATCTAGGGCAAGGCTCATCATACATTAAAAGGGAAACATCTTCTAGTTGGTGATATACAAGATCCTAAATATTCTCTAATGGAATCCTCATCATAGGGTTCACTAATCTAGAGAGGAAGAAAGTGTTTTAGCAAGAACTCCAATGTATGAAATCCATGAGATTGTGATGTAATGACATGAAGCAAATCAAGGGATTGAAGAACTTTCAATCAAGGAAGTTGTTGAAACAAGCATCGATGACCCGAAGGTAAAATAAGGTATGTATGCTTGTGTTTAATATAATTTCATGTCATATGGTTACAAGTAACATGAATCATTGCTTCTAACTTAAGAATCATTATCAAGAGAAAAAGGATCTCCTCCTCTGAAAGGATGTAGGAAGGCCTAAGTCACACTAGATGAAATCAACATAATATATCCTCATATGAGGTATATAGAGGTGGGGTACTACAATGAAGAAACTCTAATTGAAATATATTGGGAAAGGAATGTCTGAGGAAGGAAGATATCGTGAGACATGGAACCCTGATGAAGGCAATCAACATCCAAAATATCAAGAAAACTTGAATAGAAAAAAATTATCCTGAAAAGATATGAAGAATTCGATGAAAAAGATGAAGGCCCTTTACGATGAATATCTTTGGGAGATATGTCAACATGTGTGTAGGATTTTTATACCTACAAAAGTATGTCATGATGAGGAGCCACCTAGTAAGGTATGATTTGATAATATATTTATATTTCTTGAATAATATCTGGATAAGTTCATGCAGGGCTATTTACAAGTACAACTATCATTCATGTGATGAATGGAAGAAGCATCATGAGAAAGAAGTAGTCATATGACAAAGGTTCCAAATATGAACAAGGCCACATTCCATGAAGAAATGAATGACATGACTAACTAATGAGGAAAGTGATTGATAGTTGTTGCCCTATAAGGAAGAAGATCAACTAATTTCATGACATCAAGGACAAAAGTTGATCAAGCAGCTGAAGGACCCATGAAGAAGAATTTGTCAATGTATAGAAGAATCCCTAGCTAAGAGGGAGCTTGGATTAGATCACTCCCAATTAAAGAGGAGTGACAACTATGTTTTTCTATTTCATGTGTCATGCACTAGACCAGGACTAACAATCGTAAGTCTAGGTGAAGGACATGAAGAGAAATGTAAAAACATGATATCCTCCCTAGTTGAGAGGGGGACATATACACAACATTCTTATCTTCACTTTGGAAGAAAGAATGGAGGATTTGGTAATCATGTGGCATCCAATGCTTTTTGAGGATGTGTAGGGCATCCAAGAAAAAAGTAGGCAAGAGGAACGATATTCTTTGTGGGCTGGGAACCCAAGATAAGAATAGTCCTAGAAGCTCATACTCATTGAACACCCAGATGATTATGTACCTTGAGAGACAATGATTAAGGTGTCTATGATCATTCGTCTCACCAACATTGTGCTCTGATTTAAAGAGAGATAGAGATGTCAGTCAAGGCCTTGCAATGGAAACAATGTTGGTTACCATGATGCTATATAGATGGGTTACCAATTTGATTATTCTTATGAGAAATTCTTTAGATTGAGAATGACCACCAAGTACCTTTATAAATACCTCCCTAGTTAAGTGGGAGTGTTTAAGAAAGTGTAACTAGGTTCAATATTTACAAATGTAATTTTGATCTTTGTACTTTTCAATAAAAAGAAATATTATTTTTGTAAACTATAAGAATGAGTTTCTTGCTCATCTCATAGGTCTATGAAAGTCAAAGAGTCAAAGTTATGTATAAGGAGCTCTTCTTGAGCCTATGTGTAAATGTATACGAGTCTAAAAATCCCTCCAAGACAAGCACAAGAAGAAGTCTACAACCTAAACGATGAAGAAGATAGTCATGTCGCCCTCAAAGCATATATAAATGTCATGTTGGATCAATAATAGAGACACATTAGTTGACATTGACATGCCGACTTAATATGGGAGCTTAACTACTATAAATAGGCATCTAAATTCACCACAAAAAACAAAGAATTTTGGATTCTCTCTGAACTTCAGATAAGTGCATGAATTACAGGAGGTATAGGATCTCGAATGTCTTGGAAATATCAGTGATGATTATAGTGAGGAATCTCAAATAACTTTGATGTTTTGAAGGGATTTTACAGTATGTATTTTGGAAGTCAACCCACTATATTTTCGGCCCCCTTACAGTCTTGCAATCATTACCATAGAAGCATAATAGTCTCGGCATACTCATGAATCGAAGGGTCCTAAAGTGACACTCTTTTTCTCAGCCTACTCCCTAGATGTCATTACAGTCTCGGCATAATTACCAATGATATCAATAATACATTCCAACATTCTAGACTTAGTCAAGCTCTCGGTGAAGTAGCAATGATGGTCTCAGTCATGATCACTATCTTGGTACAGCTCACATGCAAGTATAAAATACCTCATTGATATGGTGATGAAACAATGGTCTACATGGAAGTACAAGCACTGGCACAACAACAAGAATCTTGGGGTACTATGATGATGATCTCACTGAAGCAACAATAATGATTATGATGATCTCTACTGTGAGAAAAGGATTGATGTCTTGGTCTTGGAGTGGCCTAGTAGGTCAAGGGTGAAGGTCTTGATATTCATCAATTGAAATCTATATAAGAAGAATTGTGTGCTAGTTTTCCTCTCCAAGAGGGAGAGGTTTTGGCCAACATCTTGTGTTCTTGTTTCTTGTATTTTGTTAATTGTTTGATGAAGTAAGAAATACACACACTAATGATATCAAGATAAGATTGTGCTAATAAGGAAAATTTTAAAATAACTCACAAATAGTTATCATGCTAAGCAGAATCACATTAACTACATTTTCCCTATATTCTTCAATAGCTACCCCCTAGCACACGACCCATAGGTAAAATTACGGGATTGAACCTAGAATCACTTGGAACATAATACTTCATTTTCACAGCCATCACCAATTGACCTACCTCGTGGGGTTTGATATCATAATATGAAATATCATTTAGCTACAATATGGGCCTAGTGTTTAAAACATGTGTTTCTTTATAAGAGACCACAAGTTGAAATGCAGATGGGATATAGTATGTATACTTACTTATAATTTGGTAGTCAAATTACTACACATATATGTGTCCCTTGTCACAAAAAAAAGGGTGTCTCATACAACAATTTGACTTGGTTGTGGCCTTAAAATTATGTCACTGTTATTTTATGATTAGTAACTATAATAAATAGTATTTTGAATGCATACAAATGAAAATGACAATACTTATTATACCTTGTTACACTAACATGCATGTCTCTATTAGAAAGAGGTTGTCAAATTTAGAGTGTTTTTGTTACAAATATTATGTGTACATTCAAGGTTTAATAAAAGAGAAAATCCTTTCTCATCAACTTTTAATAAAAGTTTGTAATTAAATGTATTAGGTTACTTGCATTTTATAAATTAGGATTTGTGATATTTGTGTTATTAAAAGGGTTTTTAGCCATGTAGCTAACTTCCAAGCCTAATGTTATGAAACCAACTCAAGAAAAGATAGAAAATATAGATCAAAACCTTAGAATTCAGCCTCTTCAAGGGGGCAACCTCCTTTACATTACATAAATGAACAATTCTTGGATGATACAAATGAAAAGACCTCCTTTCTATATATATGAGTCTAAGGGGTCATAACATAATCAGAGCCAACATAACAATAATAATGTAAGGGCACAATACTAACAATAGTGGGATTCTATGGGGCACAATAGTAAGAATATGGGCACTACATGGGTACATCAATATAATAAGTGGGTTGTACTAATAAAAATAAGGGGTTACACTAGTAGTATAGGGGCCTAACATGCCCCTGTCCTTCAAAAAGCGTTGTCGTCAATGCTTGAGTAGTTCTTGATGCTTCTGTATAAAATTCTTGTCCTCCCATGTGGAATCTTTAGCTGGTAAGTTCTTCCACCTGATGAGATACTTTGAAATTGATCGATTTCGTAGTTGTCGGGTTCTTGTTTCTGTGACTGCTCCAGGTTCGAATATGACTTTTCCTTCCTCTTCAATCTCTAGCAATATTGTTTGAATTGGGATCTTCTGCAACTTTTGAATAAGTGGCCCTACTTCTTTGTCCTTGTTCCATTCATCCCTTGCTTCATTTATCCAATCTGGTTGGATAATAGAAATAGCACAAAACAATGCTTCCACATCCTCATCCCTGAAGAGTCTTCCCATTTGGTATGGTCGCCATTTTTTAAGTGCATGTAGTATTACCAAGATTTCCTTCTCATAAATAGCTTGCTTGAGTAGTAGCAGTAAAAATACCCAATCACTTACATCAAAACATTTTTCACTACGATGTTGATCTACCTGTTGTTTAGTTTGATTTTGCACCGAAGTGGCGTTATCCTTTAAAAGTTGGAGAACTTGCTTCTGATGCTCGATGTGATCTTTCACTGCTTGAACCTTTTTCTTCTTGATATGTCCTTCTATCTCTAGAGTTTGAGGAATGGTAATTTCTTCCAATCCTTTACAAGATATGGTCGGATTCATTTCTTGACACTCGATGTGATCTTTCACTTCTTGAACATTTTTCTTCTTCATATGTCCTTCTATCTTCAGAGTTTGAGGACTGGTAATTCTTGCCAATGCTTTACAAGATATGGTCTGATTCATTTCTTCTTTCTTGGGGGTGGGGTCCTGGCGTATATCCTCTTCTTTTGATGTTTCTTAATCCTTTTCTTCCTCCTCTTCATATTCTATGTAAAATAATTTATTCTCACCACGCTTATGACCTTTAGTGCATTTTCTATCACAATTGTAACAAAGCCCTTTTTCTCTTTTTTCTTCCAATTGTTGTGGTGTGACCCTTGTAGGTTGTGGAAGGCTAGGAGAAACAACACTTCCATCTTTATAGTTGTGAGGGTATGCTTCATAATTTTTCTTTCCACTATTTCACAAAGCCCTTTTACTCTTTCCAATTGTTGTGGTGTTGTTCCAAAGAAGGTGTTTCTCTTTGTATCCTCATAATGTGCTATCATTTCCTCCATGAAAATTGACCACGTAACAAGTTGTTTACAAGAAAAAATCCCTTCATACCATAAAAATTGATCTGGTTCTAAATATGAATATGAAATACATACCTTTTGTAATAGTGGTACACCATATAGATCAAAATATTGCTCCATTTGAAGTATCCAATTTACCAGATCCTTGCCATCAAACTTCCTCATCTTGCTTTTTCTTGATTTTAGGAGCTTGATCTTGAAACGACTATAACTCTATACCTTCGAATCTTTAAGTTCTAAAATTGCAACCTATAGTAGCCCTCTGTGTACTCTTTCCAATGCCACCAGTCTGATCCAAATTGGATTCTCCAAGAAAGATTTATGCACAATCTCCCAAGATGACCTGATTATAGAACTTTCCAGAAGAGCGAACTTGTATGGAGTGAAACGTACCACTGTTTCGACCTTTGGCACTGAAAAATATATACAAGAAACTACATTCGTCCTATTTTTGTACCTTGTTAGAAAATTTCAATCAAATGCTTAGAAAGAAAGTTATGACGATTTTCCCCAGGTCACCTGTTTGGAATGTAATTCAGGAGTTTGCAAAAGACCAACTTCCTCAGATCATATCTCCGCAAATATAGCGCGAAAAGCTCTGAAATTCAGATCCAAGATTCAGCGCAATTTATTCTCAAACGGATTTTTCTTTTAGCTTCTGAAATGTTGCAGAAAAAAGTTATAGCGAAAATGCCACGATGACTTGTTTGGAGCAGTGAAACTCTAGAATCCAAAGCTCTGATACCAAATGTTATGAAACCAACTCAAGAAAATATAGAAAATATAGATCAACTCCTTAGAATTCGGCCTCTTTGAGGGGGAAACCTCCGTTACATTACATAAATGAACAATTCTTGGATGATACAAATGAAAAGACCTCCTTTCTATACATAGGATTCTAAGGGGTCATAACATAATCAGAGCCGACATAACAATAATAATGTAAGGGCACAATAATAAGAATAGTGGGCTTCTATGGGGCACAATAGTAACAATATGGGCACTAAATGGGTATATCAATATAATAATTGGGTTGTACTAATAAAAATAAGGGGGTTACACTAGTAGTATAGGGGCCTAACAATTATTTTGAACCTTTTTGCAACAAATGTCTTTCTTTTTTGCTTGCATCAGGTTCCTAAGCCTATTAATGTTCATCAACCATTTAACTTATATGGTTGGGCTAGTTATATTATAATACAAATGTAAATGTAGTTGATGTATTAGAGGGTATTTGTGAATTAAATATAAAAATGTCAACAAATATTATGAGTTATATATTCTATAACAACTATGTAATAGTAAATGAATAATATATTACAACTTTATAACTCTAATTAAATATTATAAATTAATAACTATAATATTATATTATATTTTAATAATAATACAATAATAGCAACACATTATCAATATCAATAATTAAGGTTGACATAATTCTTTAAAATTAATCGGTTATTGAATTCCTAATTCAACAAGCACAATTTCCCTTATAAGGCCCATTTTCTAAAAAAAGTTTCTCTAATGTTGGGTTGATGTAGTCTTCAAAATAGTATATCTACTTAATATATCTCCGATGATGGAGGTGAAGCAAAAGGCCCCAAAGGAAGCATGGTCTAGGAGGAAACCCAAAGTCATGCATATTAAGATATTAATCTCTATTTTTAATTCGTAGATTCTAAGAAAGAAAAGAACGAAGTCAAACCCACATAGCAAGAAATAGATTATCACAGGGTGTAATCATAGTCACAAACATTATAGTTTGGTTGATGTTAAGACCAACTAGTTGAGCTTCCATGGAGATGTTATAGTTGATGAAGAAGTAGAGCCCTTGAATACATATTCAAATATTAAAATTACTATAAATGATTACAACTAAGAATTCAAGTGTCAAGCTTCAAGAAGATCCACCTAAAATAGTTTACCATTTTGAGCATGAGGAGTTTTTTTTTAGGCTAGTAATATATCTAGATTCTAGTGTAGATGACCTGAATAAATTTGTAATGGCACAAATACAGGTATCCCAAGTCATAGTGACATCACTAATTTAGATGAGGATCCCAAGGAGAGGCCAAAGTGGTGGCGTGAGTCCCGTAGTGATATTCAAGTAGGTGAAATGATTAAGGGGAAATCATTGATATTCAAGAACAAATAGAAAGGAAACATGCTCATATTTTCTATGATAACCAATGTTTAGGGAATTTATGAGTTGCAAGTGTTCATGGAGGCAACAAGGAAAATAGAATGGGAGAAGGTAAAGGAAATAGAACATGAGAGTCTAATGAAATTTCATACTTGTGATATTATGTATCTTCCAGCAAGGAATAGATCCAATCGTTGCAAATTTTGTATGAGGTCAAGTGCAAGGTAGACGACACAATTAACAATTACAAGGCACTAGTGGTTTCAAAAGGGTACTGTAAAAGTGAAAACATCAAACATGAGGATACCTTTTCTCCTATAAAAAATATTAGCACTATCTAATTAGTTCTAGCCATTGCGGCATGGTTTGGATTGAAATTACATAAATATACATGGAGAGTGCCTTCTTCAGTGGAGATTTGGAAGAAGAAACATATATGTATCAACCAAAAGCTTTCAAGTTACAAGGAAGGGTAAAATTATGGGCATTGAAGAAAGATATGTATGGCCTCGAATAGGCACTCAAGCCATGGTACTTTGAAATTGATATATTCTTGGATGAACAAGGGTTTCAATAGAGCCCGTAGGATTCTAGTTTGTGTATCAAAATCATTGGCAAATATCATTTTACCATCCATATATGTATATGAATTCATTATTATAGGTATTAAAAAAGTGTTACTGAACAAATAAATTATCATATAAGTAAATCCTCTCGCATGACTAATCTAAGGCTCCTATGTTACTACCAAGTTGTAGAAGTTTGTAAAACATCTATCGAAACTTTTGTCTCATAGATGAAATATGTCAAATTTTGTTGGACAGTTTCAAAATGACAAATTAAAAAAATGTAATCTACTCATATAGAGAAAGGGTCAAATATTGTGTCCAAGATTGATTCTAAGGTAGTTAATGAGTCAATGTACATGCAACTAGTGGCGATCTTCATAGCATTTATAGTTGCTAAGACAAATTCGAGCTAGGATGTGATCCTTATTTCTAGATTCATCCCTCCATAAAAAGTATAACATTTGATTGTGAAAAAGAGGTTGTTGAGACATGTGAAAGGGATAATTGACTCTACTATTTCTATAATAGAAGGAAAGACCCTAGGCCAAGTGAGTATACATTCAAATTAGGAAAGTTATATAGATAATATAAAATATATCTCTAGATGTGTGTTCAACCTTGGGATAGCTGCAATCATATGACCCAACAAAAAGCTAGATGCAATAAACCTTTCTTCAACTAAAGTTTAATATCAAGGAGAAAAGAAAGGATAATGTGATGTAGTTTGGCTTAGGAAGATACTTTCAAATATGAAGATGCAATAGACAAAGTTAACACCCTCATTTTGTCACAATCAAAGGGCACTCAAACTAACCAAGTATCCAACCATCCATGAGCATACCAAGCATGTTGAAATACTTTTTCACTTCATCAAATAATTTATAGAAATATTAGTGAGTTATAGTATTGTCCCATAGAGAACAAAACTTCATTTTCTTTTACCAAGTCTTTGAGACCTAATAATATGCAATTTTTTTGGATAAGTTTGTTGTAGTTAGTAGAGAGAAAATTAAAGGGTGTTCAAAGTATATGTTAGAATAATAATGGTTAGTTACACATTAGAAACACAAATTAATAAAGTCATGTTGACTTTCGGTTATATTAATCTTTATGTTTTATTTCACTTAGTGTGTTTCTTGGTTTATCCCACATTTGTAAAGTGGATTGACTCAACTCATCTGTAACCATTTATAAGAAATCATTTCTCTTCTCATTTATCAATGTAATAGGGAGAGGTGTCTTGCATTTCTCTTTATTTTATTTATGTGGTCAAGTTTTTTGTTACCGTGATAAAATATCCAATGAATCACCACATCATATAAAACTTGGATGAAGCCAAAAAGGAAAAGGGACCACTAGGAACTTAAACACCTAACCATTTTGAATCTAAAGACAACATTGATTTGGAAGCCATGTAAGAGAGAAGGTGTTGGAAAGACAATATCATTTGTTTTTTTCTCACTATAACTTAGAGCTCGAGGATTTTTGAAGAAAATATCTACAACCTAAAGTTTTCTCCATTTATTCTTTGTCCTCCAATATGGTGAGAAAGAAATCAACTACAAAGTGTCCATTAACCAACTCGCTAAAAATTATTCTAGGAGGGAGAATGCCCCAGATGAACCATTTAGAAGCCATGTGGTGGATTATACTACTCAAATGTTTTGCAACAATCACATAGAGTGTCAAGGATAAATCACAACCTTTCCTAATTAAGAAAAATATCTCGAGACCTTCAAACTAAGGTTGGTTAACTAATGCATGGTTTGAGGCATCAATAAATAGGGTCTAAAAAAATTGCATAAGAAAAGGCGTAAATAAAATATCATATAGTATAATGAGTATGAAAGGTTATTCCACTTGGTCATAAGGTTTTTCCATGACCAACTTGATGGATAAAGTTTTCAGTCCAATGTAGTGATCTCATTCCATGCCCTTCATTCTACAATGACATTGTCTAGGATGGACTATCCCTGAATAAAGCATGTATACTATGGATTAATTATATAGGGAAGGATAAACGTAACTCTTAGGGCTAGGGCCTTTTACAATATCTTATTTGATTATAGCGCAAGGAATTTGGCCATAAAAACATGATTAGCTCTTAGCTCTGGCATACCACCTTAAGGATGAACTTGATAAATCTTTAGGTAATGATGATCCCTTTACCTCGGGGATGAAATTAATAAATCATTGGTTAATGACGATCCAATATACTTTTTTTTAATTCCCTATAATATTAAGGAAGGTAGTTGTTGGGCCGTCAATATGCCATTATTATTATCACTTTTGAACACTTATCCCACCCATTTCCACTAATCTTCATCATGTCATTTATCATAATTTATTATATAACTCCATTTTATGATGATTTATGCTCTTATATTATCTATTCTCCTTTATTTCTAATAAATTGATGATTATGAATTATTTTATCAATGATAGTTCAATTAAGTTGGTTATAACCTTATTCACCATTTTTAGCCTCCAAGGTAACTTCCAGATTGAAGATTTGATTTTTAAATCTGCCAACTCATAAATTCGTTGGTTTAAGGAGTGACAGTTTTGCGGTTGATATTTTGAGAAAATGAAGACGAATCTGGAAAATCTGGAACATGGGTTTTGTCCATAACGGGCCCAATTAACTTCCCACAAAACGGTTTGCCCAAATTTGGCTTGTACAGGGAGAAACACAGGGTTCTTTGAGCATGATTTTCTCAGATTTGTTGTTGCGGCCGTCTTCCAAATCTCAGCTGCAAACCCAAATTCGCCTTACTCTTGTTGGAAGTTAGATGGAAATATATTTTCTTGTTAATCAATTGTTTAGAATCCATCCAATTTTTTAAAAGAAATCATGTTGTACTTATCTATGTTGTAGCTGCTCTCTGATCTTTCTCTATTTAAATGAAAACAAAGATCAGAGAGTGAATGGCTTTGGAATGGCTTCAGGAATGGCTTCAGAATGACTTCAGGATGACTTTGGGGATTCGAATGATGGATAATTGATGATTTGAATTAGAGATTCAGAAGCAAGGATTCATGATAGGATAGGAGGAAGAAATGATTGTTTTATGCTGTAAGTCTCAAGTATCTGCTGTTGTAATGATTTCACCATTTAATGATTAATACATAATTTGGGCGTTGCTGTTCACTCTTTTCCTTCTAAGGTAACCCAGCAGCATCCGTTGGTGGCTAAGGGCCCAGCCTCTAGTGGTACGTTGCTGTTGTTGTGTATTATATATTTACACTTGCTGTTGTATATTATCTTCTTTGGTTTATGTGTGGTTTGCTCATCAGCGTGATTCGGTAATCTGATTTGTTTTATTATTTTACAACACAGCTCTGTTACGTTTGATCTGCTAAGTGATATTGTTTTCTGAGACAGAAATATCATATTGACTTTGCAGTGCATTGTTGTTTCTCTAATTGCTGGTATAAATGGTTTTTACCAAATACCATTGCGATTTAATTATGGAATGTCTGTGTTGTAACATTTGACCATTGGTATTATTGAATTCATCTTAGAATTATATTTCCTTGCGATTGTTGAATTTATGAACGTTGTTGCTCCATGCTAAAAGACAGCCGTATTATTTATAACTAAGACTGACAATTGAATTATCAAGATCAGATTACTATTGAGGTGTGCCATGTGTTAAGTTATTGTTTTTCTTTCCAGCATTGTTTCATATCCTATCATTAATCAATGCTGTTCTATTTCTGTGTGCTGTCCAATTTATTCTCAGAGTAAAGATTGCTATTAATTTCGCTTTGCTGTTGTTCATTTCCATTAATTAAAGTTTGTTGTTCATATTCCTTTAATTCTAGTTTGCTGTTCCATTTACGGCCGTTCCATTTTAGACTTGTTGTTCCATTTTCCATTTGTTGTTCTATTTTACTTTCTATCGTTCCATTTACTTGTATTTGCTGCTTTGGTGTGAGAGAAGGTCTAAGGCTGTAGTGAGCCTCAGCAGTCGCTACCTAGCTCCCAGACCTATGGTCCATGCTCTAATTTCCTTTCCATCAGTTTCTAGAGGGATGGGTTATCGCTTCCGCACCCTTGACTGATAAGCTGCCTTATGTGATTTTTTCCTTTTGAAGTAATTTAGTCATAGTTTAGCATCCGTCTACCCTTGTATTTTCTGAACGCTATACTGCAAAACATTACTCTTGAGTAAATAGCCGCCTCAGACTGAGTACACTCTTGAAATAAAAAGTCGTCCCTGGGTTGACAAGTAATGTGAGGTAATTAGGTGTTAAAAATACCCTTTTTATCGCTCCACAGTAGCGATAAAAAAAACCCTAAGTTTCGTTAAAAATATCATATAAATGCATCAAATCTTGGGATTTGTTAGCCATCACCATCGCGACTTATATTGAACCAACAGGGATCAAATTTGTGTTACAAATTATATTCTTCTGAGGGAAATTTTCATGGAGATGAGGTCAATGCATTTTTACAACATTGTCCTTCATTCATCAGACATTCCATGGTAAAAAAATACAATATGACAGTGAAACACAAATTACCACTTGATATTTTCAAATTCTATAATTATACTAGAATTTTTTTTAAAAAGCACAAATTCTCTTAAGGATTATTTAATGGCACAATTTTAAAAGAATAATTTTGTAGGTTTATATTTTTTTGCAATTAATGGCACCACAAACAATTTTGAGCACATATATCTCATCATATCTCATTCACTTTCAAAAACTGGTAGAGCTTTTCCATGAAAGTTGGAAGCATTATATCATATGGTGTAGCATGCCTCATTGAACTCCTTGTCACTTTTTTTTGAGGGAATTATAAAAAATATAGTTTTTAATTTAACACCCAAAGGAAACCACAATATGCCCTATGAAATCATTTCACCAATCTATTCAGTAATGTTCACTTGAGGGCCAATGAAGCAACCTCCAAATATGAAAAATGGATGAACACAAGATAGTATTTGAAGAGGAGAAACATTGAAGAGATAATGGGTTCCAAGTGACCCTTATTTTTGTTGCATCCCATGAAAGAGAGAATGAAGTGGGTTAATTATTAGTAAAAGTTGCCTCCCACAATACTTTACTAGTCATCCACCCTCATAGTAAAGAAGAAAATGTTTTCCTCAAAGAGAATGACTTTGTCCAATAGTTTAATCACTAATTAAATGCTCACATAAAGTTCAATCATATAAACCAAAACTTACAAGAATCAATCAAAAACATGTGTTTTATTTATACAACCCAATCCTAGTTTTTAATTAATTCAATCAATTTGTCATCTTAGGATTTCACATAATTGTTCCACATAGGAGATAGTCAACCTCCAGGAGATATTCAATAATCCATTCCCATAAATCAACCCTAACTATAGCGTCATTCAACAAATACATATTTATAACGCCCAAAACTCTAGCATATAATTTTGGAGCACCCACTCTACTTGGCTTGAGAGGTCATGCCTCTTATTAATACTACAAGCAACAAAATGTCATGAGATAAAAGTGGTTGGCCCAACTAACACACCTTTATGATGGGTTGAAAGATAGTTGCACCAATTCAAATATAATGCAAGGTTAAGCATAATTTGAACTTGATAACTTTGACTTCTTACAAAAACAACACACCCAAATTCGAAACCATTACATGAACTATTCAAACCATGATATTCCTAACAAAACCTATGAGAACCCTTATTTTATATGACATGTATTACATTCTCAATTTTCAACACAAGTTTACATCTTCTTTATGTGCTTACCACTAAGGACTAGGTAAGGATTCAAGGGTGAAAAGTTCTTATTTTAAAACACGTCGGTTACCCAACCATGTAGTCCATTTTCCTTCTATTGCTTATGTTCATCATCTACCCCCCTAGTCTCAAGCTACCTGTACAACCTCAAAGGAATAAGTATAATCCTATGATCACCCCCGTATGGGTAGAGTGGGTTGAAAGAAGTTTCCAAGGTCTTTCCCCATTTCGATTTTGAGGGTACCAACATAGAACAAGTTGTATACTTAGAAAGGACCTTGGGTGGCACATTTCCCTTGTTACCCTTCTTTTTCACCTAAATTCAGTCACCATTCTCAGCAAATTTAAATTTTTTGGAGATACAAAGTCAAGTATATTCCTTAACGTATATATCAGGAACTAAGTTTATAGAAATGGGTAATTCTTAATCTTATGTTCATGGATTTGGCATTCGAAGCAAGGATTCAATAGGTTAATATACCTAAGAACTTTCTAATGATGTTATTGTTGATTTTGATAAAGAATTGTTTTTGCAAGCCCTAAGATAGATTAGCGCATAAGCAAATACACTTTTGGGGACACAGGCTTAGAAAGTGTCAGGGCTTGTGGTAAATAATTTTCTTCGGAGGGGATAAGATGCATTATATGAAATATTGAAACTCACAACACCCCCATCTTGATTCCCCACTTGCATTATAATTGATTATATTAATGTTGCATGTGTGGGCATGCAAATGTTAAACAATTAAAACCTAACAAAATATGTATCAGATTTATTCAAATGAAAATTTCGAACAACAGATGAAAATGAATACTAACATCGAACATGAACCCTGAGTGGGAGTTTACAAAGGGTACGGGTGGGAAAGTATTGTGTATTTAAATAACCCATGCCAAGAATTACTTTGTAGAGACAAATAATTAAAAAAAATAGAAATCCAATTTCCCAAGAAAACAATTGATGAGGAAATTGATAGTTGAACTACCAATTCTCATAATTATAGGAGGTAGTTTATATGTATACCCAATTATCCCACTAAGATGTGGTTCAAGTACCCATCAAGAAGCTTCTAATATTGACCAAAAAGTTTGAGGATTTGACTCTTGAATTTAAAAAAGAGACACACAAAATCTAGGGAAAGAGAGTAGAGAATATAGTGTTCTCACATGGAGAGAGATTATAGATGCATAAGAATGAGTATAGGGACCCAATATATGTGAAAATAAGTTTCATAAATGTTGTTGGATGATGGAGAAATAATGAGGGGTCATTAGATCCATTTTTTGGTTGAGAAAATCGAGCATAAGTATCCCAAACTTGAGCTACAAAGGAAGAGTTGGGTTCTTTTGGGTGCTTGTTGGGAAAGGCATGGAGGAACTATGAGGGGATGTCAATTATGGATTCATAAGATAGTGAAGGGTATCCCTTTTGCTATGTAATATAGCTAAGAAACCACCCATATTTGTGTGCATGATCATCTCTTATTTGGGTTTTAGTGGAAGTATTGTTGATTTTCTATTGATGAAGGAGAATGGCCTCCATGAATCCACCTTTTATTGACTTAGGGAAATATTTTCATGGCTTCATGGTCTGGCTAGGGGGTGGTCAGTTACAAAAGGATTGAAAATATAGTTGAGCCCATGATTGGGTGGAAAATGACTCACCCTTTATCAATCACATGCATCTATTTAATTTCACAATATAAATGTTACCTATGATGTATTTTTTATTGAATGAAATGGAAAGGAAAAGTTAGGGAAATGATGTAATTTTTAATTAATTTATGTTATGGATAAATTCATAATATAATGAATTTATTGAGCATATGACTCATGGTAATTTTTTAATCTTTGGTTTTCCTTATATTATGGCCATAATATGTTTATTGACAAGAAATTTATGGCTAAAAAGGTATGGTATGTCATTCCCTATGTATCCTTTATAGTTATGGTGGTTGGTTTACAGATAAAAACTCTCATAGGGCCTTAAATAAGAAGGTTGGGTCTACAGCTAATCAAGAATAGGTTGTCCAAAAAATTAATAAATCTCATTTTGGATTTAAATCCATGGTTTTATATTAAAGACTCGATGGGAGTAGTCTTCACAAAATATCTGAAATTAGTTAAAGAGCTCACTAATGAAGTTAGTGGGAGCAGTCTTCAAAAAACATATTTGAATAAGTTAAAGAGTTCATTAATCAATTCATGGATTGTAAAATTTTGGAGTGGTTATAATAATGAGAAAGACAATATGTGTGGTTTGAAAATTTCAACGAAGTGTTAGAGGGTCGAGAAATTATAAGTAATGAAATTTAAAATTTGGCCTTTCTCATCTAATTTATAAAGGTGATTTGAGGACCCGAACTATAATAAATAAGTTACCTAAAAAGGTCTAGGTCAAGACCATTTTTGGAGGCACAATAACTCCCCATGATAAATTGATTTTGGAAATATTTGTGAGATATTTATTTTCAGCTAAAAATAACTCTTTGAGGATCTTATTCCTCCAGAAATAGTCTAGAAATACCACCTCTGAAGTTGATTTTGTAATGGGGTTATAGTCTTATATTTATCTAAAATGAATAGAGTAAAAGGCCTCACTCAAATTATATAAGCCTTAGAATAAATAAACCTTTATATTTCCAAATTGACTTCTTAAATGAAGTCTGGCTAGTGATTCTAATTATGTAAATTTGAAATATAAATATGACAGGCTTCCAAATACCTCTTAAAATATTTTTGAAATCTTCTTAATAAAAAAAATTAAATATTCTAATGAAAATACAAGGCTAGAATTCCTAACTAAACTCATTTGGAAACCAACTCTAATTATTGAAAGATATATTATTATAATAAGGAAAACTTCTAACAAAAAAATTAAAATCAAGAAATGGCATAAAGGAAAATTCCATCGTAAGACATGGAATGATTGGCCATCAATCTTACGGTTTTTCTTTATGGATATAAAAGAAATTATTGCACCTAGAAAGTAGTGATATGCCAAATTTTGACTCATTATATTCAAATAATAAATACCCAATGGCCATGTATGTATACCCTATATAGTATCCATAAAGGAATATATAAGTATATATATCGATACAACCATAGGAATTCTCTTATAAGATGTCTTTGTACACGTGTAAAATATATATATAAAAGATAATACCTTTTCATTGGAGCTAATCATCATGTGCATAGTTTGAGCCAATTCATATTGTCATGTACTTTTAGCAGGGAGAAGTTCTTCAGTGGGAGATTTCAACGTTAGAACAACAAATCACCAAGCTAATAATATTTTTCGTAAGGAGGATCACAATCCTATTTGGATCATGGAAGAGGAGAATCCCCAATGGGTGAGGTGTTCAAAAGATGACAAAGTTAACAATCATTTTGGAGAGGAGTTGCTTACACTGTGTGGGGCTTTAAACTTAATTATTTGCAATGGCATAGATAGATGGAAAAGTTCTGGGAACTTCACTTGCAACACATACAATGAGGCAAGTGTTATTGACTATGTGATGTGTTCACAAAGCTTTATAGAAAAGATAGATGAAGTTAAGATTGGAGAGCATATTTGGGACTTCAAATCATACCATAACCCAATTTATGTAAAGTTATCATTGTTAGAAGAAAGGAAGCATAGGAGGAAAGCCCAATTCTCTCGAAAATCACTATCAAGGGGAAAAATTCTTCTAACATAAGAAAATTGTACAATATTCAAGACAATGTTACAGAGATTAATTTAGAAGGAGAAAACTAGTTTCAAAAGCTTCAAGAGTCGTGATTTAACAAATATAATTCAATGTGCACTTGAGAAGTGTAAAGGAGAAAAAAATAGGAAATTTGAATCAAATTGTTTTCCTGTAAATGCTTGGTTTGATGAGGAATGAAAAATGACAAGGAGAACCTTGAAAAAGGGAGGCAAGGAGAAGAGGAGAAGATGAATGTAAATTTATATAAGAAGATACTAAAAAGGAAAAAAGGTGAGTTCATGCAAATAATGCTAGAAGTGTAATGCCCCACTTAAATCTTATCCTACAAATTTTGTTAATATCTAAAAATATTGAGAAATATTGATCTACTATAAAATTCATGATTTCCATTATTCAAATTCCCCACTTACCTTCTCAAATTGAATATTAGGTAGGATATGGTCTCATTCCATTATTTCAAAAATATATGTATTCATCTCACATTCCCCAATGTACCCTCACATTTACTGAGGAGAAGACATGGTCCTCTCCATGTAATTACATCTCACATTCCCCAATGTACCCTCAAATTTACTTGGGAGAAAGCATAGTCCTCTCCATTTAATTATCAATATATATATTCACCTCACATTCCCAAATGTACTTTTCATATTTACTTGGAAGAAGACATGGTCCTTTCCCATTAAATTATCATTTTATATTCATGTCACATTTCCAAATGTACTCCCAACTTACTTGGGAGAAGAGAAGTCAAATGTAAGGATGGATGAGAAGTTAATGACATTAATGAGAGGTGGTTGAGATGGAGAAGGGAAGGAGGGTATAAAAGGGAAAGGGGAAGGGAGAAAAAGGGGGGTTGGGTCTTGCTTAGGATTGTGGGGTTGGTTGTGATTGTTTGGACTTGTTGTGTTTTTGGAGACCTTAGGAACCTGTGTAGGTTTCTTGGGTTGTTGAGAGGAGAGGAGTATTGTTATCTTGGTTTGGATCTTTCATTTGGACACACCCACTACATCTGGTTGGACTTGGGCTCGGAGGGCTAGGGAACCTGTGGAGGTTTCCTAGGCTAGGGATTATTTCCTAGTTGGCTAGGAGGTAAATCCGGTTGGGTCCGTAAAGAGGAGCATTCAGCAAGAGCAGCAGGACAAAGGTATCTCCATCAGCCACTGGTACAGGTATTCCTCCATACACTACTCTTGTAAAGTTAATTAGAATGAAATATTCACCTTAATTTATGTTGATTAGAATGTAATTGGTAAAATTTTATTTGTTGAAAGCAGTGTAAGTAGGTAAGTTAAAGCCTCTTATCGTATTTAATTTTAGAAGAAATTAGATCCGTTAGTAGACCTAAGGATAGGATTCTTACACATGGTATCAGAGCTTTGGTTCAAAATCTGGACCCAAAGCCCACTAAATAGCTATTCCATAATCAAATTTCTTACTAAATAGTTGAAAATCCAGAAAATTAGAATGTCAAAATGTTTCAACAGCAGCCCAATGGCTTAGTGCCTAGGGATATGACAGAGCTAGTGTTTTGCTTCAACTTAAATGCGCCTGTAAAATTCCTGACAGAATAAATAATATTATAGAAATCAAAAAAATCTGGACCGACTTTTGCAAATAGTGACTAGGCTGCAGTTTTGTGGATCAAGATAAAGATCATATAAAACCCTGTTTTAGAAAACTGAGGGGCCAGTTCTAGAGCCCAAAGATGACCGAATATCCTGGTGAGGAGAGCGTAGTTCTAGACACAATAGACGAGGTCTGTGTTTACCCTTGAAGAGAAACAAATCCTCTAAGCTACCTCAATCCGAAGCTCAGAATTTTGTGCACATTTATGTGTGGCCAAACTCCAGGGCATGGACAAAGTTAACGAAGGGTCTCATCATTTAAGAAAATTTTCAAGCATTTAAGACATCCGAATTATGAACCACCTATGAGATCTGAAGCATCATATACATCAGTGGATGATCAATTTTATGGTATAGAGTAGCGCTTCTGTTAAAATCAAATTACAGTCACTCAAGAGCGGTCATCAAATTACAGTCACCTTATTTAAGGTATATTTTGCAGTCTTGTATAATGCCATAAAAGACGAGAACTTGTGGCAAAGTATCACAGTTCTGAGGCGCTATATATACATATATATACTTGCAAGTTTGATCAAAGAAATAGAGACTATACGTGTTTAAATGTAAAACTAAACACATTAGATTTTTTGACTTCGATCTCGAATTGTTATTAGATAAATATTAATATGTTGTGAGAAATCACAGGATCCTATTCAAACTGCTACTATGATAATGTCAATTCAAATCCCTTTACTCCTGCTTATTCCTCAATTTAAGTCCAACCTCCCCTTTGGCTGTGGCTGCATTTGCTACTCGTTTTTCTGGGCTGGCTGGATTGATTTTCCCCGTAGAGAGACAATGTGATTTGTTGTTCAATTTTAAATTGATTTTTCAGGTCCCTATTTCACTACTACACATATATCCTTGAGTCAATGGGGGAGAATATCATAGCATTCCTCTTACGTATATCTTTGTCGTCTCCTCTTTTAGAACAGTGAAATCAAAATACATGGACATGGGTCTATGATACCCCTCTGTTCTGTATATTGTGTCCAAGTCTCCACTTTTACACTTGTGAAATCATAATATCCATGTATCTGCATGGATTCTGCGAACTTACCTATAATTTACCTCTTCATTCACTTGACAAGCAAAACTGATTGATGCCATTGAGATTTTGTTAACTGGTTACATAAATACATTATCTAAAGAAATGGCACAGCCACAGGTGCATAGGCATAAGAAAATAGGAACTCTTGGATTTCCTCTTAAAATCTATATATTGAAATACTACATCAAACTCACTGGTGGTTCTTGAAATCTCCCAAAAGGGTTTCTTTCTGACAAAATAGCTAAATAGAGCATGTTGGCAAAAACAACGTTACATATTCATTCACTTATAGCAGTTAAGTTAGTAGCTGGAGTCGGTTTTCACCTTGCTGTAATCCTTCAGGGAAAACTTCTTTTGCTTCAAGGGTGCCATCACCCTGCAGGATTGTAGTCACATACGCACTATAAATAAGGGATAAGATTGGATGCCAATCCATTCCAGTTAATCCAAATACCAAAGGAAACACAGTACAAATTGGTTACAAAGCTAAGCCATGATAACCATGTCTTCTCTCTGATCTTTATGATGAATTCCAGTCATGCTTAGGATTGAAGAGCCCAATATATGCTAGAACTCACTTTAATTTATCAACCAAGGAGTGTGACACCTTAAGAACACCTACACTATATATGCAGTCAAAGTTATTCACTAAGCTGGAATTGTTGATCAATTTATGAGAGTGAAATTAATGGTTTTCTAATGTCACTACTATAATGGCTAAAGGATAAATTAACACATACAAAATAAAACACCTCAAAGCACACATACAGCATGCTCCTTTGACTTGTACTATCTTACAAGAACCAAGAAACTAATTTAAAAAAACTCAACAACTAACTTCTTAACCTGTTCTTCGATAGAGTCTGTCCAGGGCAGGAAACAAGAAGTTTCGGCTTTCTTGATTTTCTGAGTTTTGTAGGAAATTGCTCGATTGAAAATATAAACAAAATGAAGTAGCCATTGATAGGAAATGAGCTGCTAAGAAGAAATCTAGCAAACCTCATTTCAAGAAACAAATTTTAAAATGAAATGCTAAGTTAAATAACTACTTCAAGAAACCCATTAATAGAAAATAAGAAAGATGGAAGTTTTCATGCTACAGTTACAAGAAACCAGGGATGCATCTAGTTGTAGGCTTCAAGAATGGGCCCTTGCTTTGAAGCTCATGATCCCCCAAATCTTCTTAGCATCCTAGTTGACTCCAGTCATTGCAGCATTTTGAAACATGCCACTCTGAATAAATTGACTTTTCAAAAAAAACCATAACGCTAGCTTAATTGTCGGTATGTCTATATAGTATCCAATATTTACATCTGGCAAGAAATATAAGTTGTTTCAAACTGTTTCCTATCTTTCTATGGTTATCATATCACTAGGGACACACTAATATCTTTACCTGTATCTTGCTATATTTCTTTGCTGGGTAGTGACGATCATAACATTGTTAAATGAAAAGATGGAAATTCCAATTTGACTTCCATTCTTGGCCAGCAATATTAGATGAATCAGCAATTGGGCCAGACTCATACTTGTGTGATATGGGGTCGATTCCTACCCTACTACTACCACTATAATAGCTACCATTATAACTGCTGGGTGAACAGGGCCACCCCCAGCAGGTGTTCACAAGTAAATAATAGGAGATTTGAACATAAGACCTTTGTACTCACATTTACTTTACATTTTTACAAGCTTGGTAAGTGAACAACTAACAGTGTTTACAAATGAAGAATTCCAAGGGTGAACCTTTTCTTTTGTGTAAGCCATCCTTGACCTTGTTGGTTCAATTAATATTTCATGGTTTGCTTTTCTGTACCAATTTCTAGTTGTATTGGTATCAACTTAATTTCATCCATAATAGTGCCTTAGGTACGCATGTAGTTGAGATTGTGAGTGATCGAACAATAATCATGCCCTTAAAGTATAACATGAAGAACTACAACCAACCGTTAATATATCTCACCTGCATATAATGTTTGGAGGGATCAATCTTGATTCTCTGTAGCCCGTATATTCATAATGAATGTTACAGTTCTGTGGGAATTGACCATATGAATACTGGATAATAGCTACAAATGCAAGACTGTAATCAATATAACAATGCCTTCTATGATGAAGCAGCAATGAATGTTGGGATGGCATTTCTTAAACACAGAGTGGCCAACTTGGTCAACTACAAGTGGGTAAGTGGTTGATAATTAAAGTCTGGAAGTTCCTTGCCAATACCTGTCCAATTTTGTATTTAGGCTCATATATAGGTATGATGGCAAGAAGTCTGCGATGCCACTAGGTTTTTGGCTATTTCGACCTAAATATCTTACAAGAGTTGTTCAATCCATGACTGTGGTTTATTTGTCTTAGCCATAGTGAAGGAAACATTTCTGGGGAATGTTCTTATGAGCATCATTCGTTAAACAAGATGCAAGTTTTAACTAG
Source organism: Pinus taeda (assembly GCA_000404065.3). Classification (NCBI taxonomy): domain Eukaryota; kingdom Viridiplantae; phylum Streptophyta; class Pinopsida; order Pinales; family Pinaceae; genus Pinus; species Pinus taeda. Next base: position 113,650 of record APFE031612362.1, read on the forward strand.
CCCCTAGGTAAAAATCAGCTTTTGCACTCAGGATTTGCACCATCTAGGGGCAGCCTCAAGGTCCTGCTGATTAAGTCATGATCCAGGAATACAACAATGACAGTTATGTCATCATGTACATGTCACCTAACTCCTCGTTCATTTTTTTTTTGAGGTCTGAATATCGCATTTCTCATTTCCTCGTGGCCTCTTGTAGAACATCCTTAATTAGTCTCTTGGCACTTCCCTACATAACAATGTATCATCACACATAGAATATAGTGGTTGGAAGAATTTTTTTTTTCTATGATATATTTTCCACAGATGATACATGAAGAAACTGAATTTCCTGAGATTGGCCATCCGTACCAAATCAAAATAGGTAGCATGCTCAATGATCATTAGGAAGACTATTTGCAAATCAGAAGCAAAGCTAATATTTGAATATCTTCAAGAAAATTTCCATAGTAATTAAGAAAGAGCAGTAGAAATAAAATCGGAATCATTTGCACCAGAAGGAACATTTAAAATTCTGTATGTAGAAATGATAGATCTCCCAAGGTCTAGATGTGACGAAGGAAAAGAAAATACTAAGAATTTCAAAAGATTGAGTATAAATACTAAAAAATATAAACACAGAAAAAACCCATGATCTATGTTTACATAATTCATGCTAAAAGTCATACAGTAAATACTAAGCACCATCATTTCACACAAACATCAGAAAATCCCTGCAGCTTAGCTTTACCAAATGCAAATAGTTATCATTGCCGTGTATTCAAAATAATGATTCTTCACTTATCTCTTCCTCTTCTTGCCTCTTTGAACAATAGACAAGTCCAAGCCAAAGGCCTTTCTACAAAAGACAATGGTGAGGAACTAACTCTCCATCCAATAGCCATAATTCAAAGGGCATGGCTTTAGAATTGTGCCAACATATAACCAAATTAAAGTACCTTAAACTAGAGGTATGAAAGCGCGAACGAAAATATATATGACTCATGCATCCATGAGTTATCCAAACTGAGTAAAAAACATGCAAAATTATTAAAATTTTCAAGTAGAACTTAGTAGTATTTGTATGAATCTTGAAAATTAGAACCAGTATGGGCTTCCACGGCATTAAAAATGTCATCAAGAAGATAAATATATGTATCCTGGTAAACACCTCATGCTAGTTGAATTCGTTGTTTCTATCCACCACTAAGGTTGATCCCTCACTCCCCAGTTTCAGTCTGGTCTCCAAATTCCATCATTTCTAAATCCTTTTGTAGGGCACACACCTTAATTCTATTCTAGTACTGGCCATAGTCCATGGGAAATCCAAATAGAATGATTTATTCTATTGTCCCATTCTGTATCCATGATGTTTGTGCCACATAACATGTGCTACCACTCACCTTTACCACACCAGAGAGTTTTGGAATCCCCCAAGAATTGATGACAGCAAATAGGACTTCCCGGATCCAACTGTGCCAACAATCGCCACCAAAGATCCACTTCGAACCTCAAGGTTGATATTCTGAAAAATGGATTTGGATTACTCTTCATCCCAAAAAAAAAGGTACCATTTTCAACTACAACAACAATCTCTTTGCCTCGCAGTAATCTTTCAACTGCCTCAGGATCAAGCTCCTTGCTGGTCATATACCTGTCAAGTCTATTCAAGGACACCATTTCTTGTGAAAGAGATATTAAAGCTGGAGGAAAGTTCCTAATGGGTTCTTGAAGAATTTTGAAAATGGATGTTGCAGTAAACACCTTCCGTGCTGTAAGCTTTTCTCCTACAAAAAATGCATGTAGTAAATGTCACTACTGAAATAAGTGACTTGTGCTCCATAGAGTAATTATATTCACTGAAACATAATACATAAATTGCACATCCATTGATATTCAAAATTCCTAAAAGATTGTACACGTGTTTGGAAATGGTCTTCCCATGCCTGAAGTTGATAGCCATCATAATTCAAAAACTCATCAATTGCCTTCATACGAAGATCTCGTATTATCATTAATTGAAATTGATATCTCCTATTTCTCTTGGATCCCCAACCTATAATGCCCATTATTAGTGACATGCAAACAAAACCAGACAACACAAAAATTCCCAAAACCCCAAACAGTATTGATAAAGAAACCCCAACTTGCAGAGGCATAATTGGGATGTAATGAAGTTTCAACATCATATCCGAAAGCTATTGAGCATCCACAGGCATGTAATTTACAATCTATCCAACACCATGAGCTTGCCTAGCATAGCTAAACAATCTTAAACCCTTTCTGTGTAAAGTCATGATTAGACTAGACCTTATCAACATCACCAACTTCTGACATTGAAAATCATACTGATGGGAACAAAGAACCTTCATGGATTTTGCTAAAAGAAGTATCAATACAAGGACATAGCCTTCATAAGAAAAGCTCTAATCTCCAGATGTAAAATCAATAAATTTTGTACCAAAACTGGGCCAATATACATCACACACAGTTTCAAAGGCCAATAATGTAATAAGTGCAAGATTTGGCCAAAAGCATCAAAGAAATGTAAGGCGTACAGGGTGTTGGTGTTCCACCATGTCCTTAGGATAGTTTGGTTCAAAAAGCTCAAAGATATTTTCAGCGCTATCACCAGGTGCCAGTGCAGGAACATTTGTCAATTGCAAAGCATTTCTGTAACCTTTGTTCAATACAAGATTCAGCCATGACCATGTAGCCCTTGACAGAATAGCTTCTGTAGCATAAGGGGTTATTAATTGTCTCTCAGAGCCAGGATTTAGAGTGCTACCATCCAGAAGAGGTTTGCGTAATTTTACTTCTATTTCTTCAACAATGGTGATGCCTGTACTTCCTTTGAGGGCTAATGCTAGAAAAAATCCACTGGCAGGGAACATTATCAATGAAAAAAGGTCATCAAGAGGGAGAATATTGTACGGATTAGGAGTTGTGGACATGAACCTGATGATTGCAGATATCAAGGATAATGTATTTAGAATGAAATTTGTAAGCCACCAGAGACGTAGAGACCTTGGATGTGCTGTAGCTTTATATTTCTTTTCATGTCTAACTATTGCCCCAAATACAATCCATGAAAGTTCTTGGACTAGTGTGTATATTACCTCATGGATAGCCCATTTCATTCCAAGACCTAGTCTTCCAAATCTCCAAATGCAGAGACCAACATGCAGTAAACTTAAAATTCCTGTGACAACCAAAGTTGCTCCGAATTTGAGACTAACTTTGATGCTCTGGCGCTAACCCTGGAGATTGGTGTTATTTGGGAGTGATTTTTTTCCCCTGATGATATCTTTTGTGAACACAGGAATTTTTTCACCAAGAATGACAGATAAACCAATAATAAACCAATGTTGACGAGGATGATAATTTCGCGTTGGGGACATGGAGCCAACAACACATATCTAAGCCACCCTAACGACCTGACTGGATTATTCGATGACAAGTCCAACTAACTTTGTAGTGTGGTCTATGATAGGGTGTTGACCCTAGTTCTGAAGGAGGGGTGGAGGCATTTCCCACCATGTATCCTCCAAAACCTAGAATCATGGGAGGGCAGTGGTGGACACACTCCCCTAGACGTGTGATGATGATTGCTAGTTGCCTGCTGGGGAAGTTAGGTCGATGTATTCGACGCTTCCACCATGTTGGTTTTATCAGTGATTAGTATGGCCATTGCCACTGATAAAGAAGTAGAGGACGGATAGGGTGGGGACAGAAGTAGGTCAGGATGGATAGGAGGATATAGATCAGTTGGAGACTCTTGATGGGAAGTAATGTCATTGTCTGAGTTATCAAATTTTATTGCTATAACACTCTCTAGTTTGCTATGCTTTCAAACTTGTATCTTTTCATTCTAACTTCGGGATGAAGTTTTCTGAAGGAGGGGTGTATGTAATGCCCCACTTAAATCTTATCCTACAAATTTTGTTAATATCTGAAAATATTGAGAAATATTGATCTAATATAAAATTCATGATTTCCATTATTCAAATTCCCCACTTACCTTCTCAAGTTGAATATTAGGTAGGATATGATCTCCTTCCATTATTTCAAAAATATATGTATTCATCTCACATTCCCCAATGTACCCTCACATTTACATGGGAGAATACATAGTCCTCTCCAACTCATTATCAATATATATATTCATTTCACATTACCCAAGGTACCCTCACATTTACTAAGGAGAAGACATGGTCCTCTCCATGTAATTACATCTCACATTCCCCAATGTACCCTCACATTTACTTGGGAGAAGACATAGTCCTCTCCATTTAATTATCAATATATATATTCACCTCACATTCCCAAATGTACTTTTCAGATTTACTTGGAAGAAGACATGGTCCTTTCCCATTAAATTCTCAATTTTATATTCATGTCACATTTCCAAATGTACTCCCAGCTTACTTGGGAGAAGAGAAATCAACTGTAAGGATGGATGAGAAGTTAATGACATTAATGAGAGGTGGTTGAGATGGAGAAGGGAAGGAGGGTATAAAAGGGAAGGGGGAAGGGAGAAAAAGGGGGGTTGGGTCTTGCCTAGGATTGTGGGGTTGGTTGTGATTGTTTGGACTTGTTGTTTTTTTGGAGACCTTAGGAACCTGTCGACGTTTCTTGGGTTGTTGAGAGGAGGGAAGTATTGTTATCTCGGTCTAGATCTTTCATTTGGACACACCCACTAAATCTGGTTGGACTTGGGCTCGGAGGGCTAGGGAACCTGTGGATGTTTCCTGGGCTAGGGATTATTTCCTAGTTGCCTGGGAGGTAAATCCAGTTGGGTCCGTAAAGAGCAACATTCAGCAGGAGCAGTAGGACAAAGGTATTTCCATCAGCCACTGGTATAGGTATTCCTCCATAGACTACTCTTTTAAAGTTAATTAGAATGAACTATTCACCTTAATTTGTGTTGATTAGAATGTAATTGGTAAAATTTTATTTGTTGAAAGCAGTGTAAGTAGGTAAGTTAAAGCCTCTTATCGTATTTAATTTTAGAAGAAATTAGATCCGTTAGCAGACCCTAGGATAGGGCTCTTACAAGAAGAGTTAATATATCTAAGAAAGAATAAACCAAAGCTTTTCTGGTGGGAACTTGAACCAAGGAAGAAGAAAATTGAACATAATATTACAACCAATCAATGGTTTGAATATGAAAAGAAGCTTTATGAGAAAGAATCAGAGGTGGAGCCTCCCCCCGGGATCAACACAACTACAAATCTCTTCACATTACAGGAGGTGGATATTGGAATTAAGAATCTAATGTTCGAAATAATACTGAGAGGGGGTGAATCAGTATTATCAAATCAATAATTTTATTTCTCAAAGAGATTTTTATACGCTACTTTAGTGAAGTGAACTAGCGTGTAGACACAATTGTGATTAGAGAAACCAATGTATATCTAAAGAACTTGTGATTTAGACAATTTATCATGTGTTGATCTTAAACTAGTACATCAATAACTTATTAGACAATGCAATAAAAGAAAAATAAAGTATCACACGTAAGCAGCACACATGAACACCAAGATTTAAGGTGGAAACCCAATGTGGGTGAAAACCACATGCTATTGTCGTCTCTGTCTTATTTTAATAATAAGAAATTTTGTTTACAATCTTGTACTAGTGCAGACTCATACCAGTACGTAGGATTCTACCTGTAGAAGGTTACAACCTTCTGTCGTTCTCCAAATTCTACTGGAAGGGAGCTACAACCCCCTAACTCTTGTACTAGCCAATATATTTACTAGTACATAGGTGCCAACCTACAAAAAACTCCACTCGTCCACCAGGGACCACGTTTCATGAATTTTTAGACTGGATGCTCCTAGCACATATCAAGACATATGAAGACTTTGACTCATCAATAACCCATCAAAAATTTAGAAACTCAAAATTCATCAACCAACATGTAGTTAATTTGAAACAATCAGATCACTATCACCAAAACTCTGTGCTAAACCCAGAACCCTACATCATCATTCAGAACTAGCTATAACCTCAAAAACCATGCATCAGAGTGTATACACTACTTCCATTAATGAAACATGCATATACCTTCAAAGCTGCTGCAAACATAAACTTTTGAATCAAGTCTGTACCAACCAGTAATATCTGAATATCTACTGTCAACTTACAGAGCTTTACACAGTCAACGATACAGATCACTTCTTCTCACTTATACAATCAATCAATCAAATACCAACCTCCTTATTCATTCAGTTTTACATTGAGATCTAAGAATACTTCATTGACAAACAACAATAAAATAGCAGCAGCAATAAATCTGCAATACTAATCTGATAGATCAGTCATCTCTGAACATCAAGCCTTTATTTTGTATACACTACTTGAAATAACAAAACCTACGTGTATACGCTCCTTGGCTAAGATGAACCTGCGTACAGATCTGCAAATATTAACTCAAAACTTTGTTGAAATTCCAGACTTCAAACAAACCCAGATCATGATAGATAACAAATAAAACAGGTGCAAAAACATCAAATCTAACCTCAACCAATATGAGATCATTCAAGAATAAGTCATTTTAGGTCTCATGATCCTAATCCAATATTGAACTGAAGGTGAACATAAATATTTCAGATCTAGTGCCAAACATAACCTTGTAACATAAAGTATACGTCAGATAGAAGTATTCCTTAGAATCTTATTATCTTGCACACCTTGGCCTAATGATCTTCTCCTCCTTATATAGTTTTAGGCCTTTCTCAATACCTTGGACCAAAACCACTTAAGACCAATACCTTGGACCAAATACCTAGGGTCAATACATCAGACCAAATACCTTGGATCAATACCTTGGACCAAACACCTTGGACTAAATACCTCGGACCAAAACCTTGTTTTTTCAACATGTACATGCTTTTCCTTTTGTGAAAGTGCATGTATACGTATACGTGCTTTTTATTCTATGGACCAGTGTGTATATGTTGTTTTGACTAAGTAGACCTGCGTATACTTCTTAAACTTATTTACATCAACAGTTTCCTTTACCTTCTTTATTCTGATCAGTAGTCCTTAGTTCCATCTTCCTGTTCTTCTATACCAGTGCCCTGTTACCTCTGAATAGATCTGTTACACTGTAATTTTCCATATTACTTTTGAAATAATTCCTTTGAACTACCCTGCATTTTGTCACATTTGTAAACATAACTATCATGCATTTTATTAGATTTGATATCTCTCCTGTAAATTCATCTAGTTACGTAGATTCATCTCATTACCATATACAAGTGAGTTGTTCTACTACAAGTGGGTTTCCATCAAGTACAAAGCATACATCATAATTCCAACAATCTCCCCCTTTGGACTTGATGGCAACCATGTTGGTGTTGATTATTGCAAGTTGTAGAAACTCTTAGAGATAACAACCAACACCAAAATACTCTCTCCCTTTGACATCAAGGGCAAAGGGTAGAGCAAGATATTCTCCCCCTTTGATGTAAAGGGAAAAGGGGTGACCAAAGTGAAAGTTTTCATATCTGAATAGATGAATATAAACATTTATCACATTCCCCCTAGGCACATTCTGAATTCATTGATGTTGTGATGCACTAAATCTCCCATGCTCCCGTTGAGAACATGCAGAGTCTGCAAAAATATTTTCCAAAAGAATAACATGACTCTATAACTCACCTATGTGAGTTTGATCTTCCTATCACCAATGACTCATACTGTTAAGCCCCTATACTACTAGTGTAACCCTTATTGTTATTAGTACAACCCACTTATTATATTGATGTACCCACATAGTGCCCATATTGTTACTATTGTACCCCATATAAGCCCACTAATGTTACTATTGTGGCTTCATATTATTATTGTTAGGTCGGCTGGGTTTTATTGTGACTCCTTAGACTCCTATA
>APFE031612366.1:0-49135 GCA_000404065.3 Pinus taeda
TCTTTCCCATAAACTAAATTAAAGGGAGAAGTGCCAATGGAAGCCTTTTGGGTTATTCGGTCTGCCCATAAAGCATATATCAAAGATTTGTGCCAATTTTTATGATTTTGATCAATGGTTCGTTTAATGATCCTGGTTAAGTTTTTATTTGTTGATTCGGCCAATCTTTTCCCTTGTGGGTAATAATTGGCAGAATATTTAAGCTTAAAACCTCTTTTAAGTGCAAATTCAGTCATAGCATTGCCAAAAAAATATGATGCATTATCAAACATTAAAGCAGAGGGTAAACCAAACCTCGTGATTATGAATTGATCTATGAAATCAATGATATGCTCAACATTGGTTGTCTTGAGCGGAACTGCTTCTACCCATTCAGTAAAATAATCTATAGTTGTAAGGATATACCTATGTTGTTTAGAAGAATGAGGAACGATCTCACCTATTATATCCAATCCCCATTGATCAAAAGGTTGATCGGTATTGACTGGTTGCAAAGGAAATGATGGTTTCTTTTGTCTTCCGGCTGCAGTTTGACAAACTTGACATTTCCTTACATAGCTATGCGCATCTTTAAATATTGTAGGCTAATAGTATTATGTGCGCAAAATTTTATGTGTTGTAGCATCTCCCGCATAACGTCCACCTTCTGGTCCATCATGGAGTTCCTGCAACACCTTTTTAGCTTCAGATTTCTCATGACAATGAAGGAGAACATAATCATAATTCATCTTAAAAAGTACATCATTTACGAGTTGATACTTCTTAGCCTTCAATATTAAAGCTCTTTTCTTTGTATAATCCAGATTTGAAGGAGCATATTCGTTCTTTAGATAAAATATGATATCAGCATATCTCGATTCAATGTCGTTTAGGCTTACCTCATACATTTGTACCTCTTGATTTGAAGATGATATTTCAGAAATAAGTGATGCTCCAGCCAGCATCTTGCAAAAGCCTTGTCCTTTTACAATATTTGTTGGCATGATCTTAGCGTCGTATTCTTGTAAGGCAGTGACCAATTTTCTCTCTTTTCACCCACATCTTTCTGTACTAAGAGATTTCTTACGTTTGAAACGGTACTATGATGTTTGTATGGGTTTTAAGAAGAAAGGGTCTAAAATATTTGATCACTTTGAAAACAACATAAGCTTGTTTCTCAACGTCAGAATAATTTAATTTAGCCCCTTGTAGATTTGAAATAAAGAAGGCAATTGGGTATTCCACCTTGTCTTGATTGGCTTGAGTGAGTATCACAGCATATGACTTATCAGAGGCAAATGTATACAAAATAAAAGGATCGAAAAATTTTGGAGTCGCTAGGGATGGGACATTAATAGTCACTTGCTTAATCAAATTGAAAGCTTCATATTCCTCTTGGCCCCATTTGAAAAGTGAATTCTTTTTTATCATTGCTTGTAATGGTGACACAATTCTTGAGAAGTCTAGAACAAATCTTTTAACAAAATTAATCTGGCCAAGAAAGGATTGCATGGTTTTTTTATTATGTGACAAGGATATTTTGGAAATTTCCTTATTTCTATCAGGATCAATATGGATTCCAGATTTTGACACTATAAATCCAAGAAGCTTTCCTTCACTTAATGCAAAAAAGGACTTTTTTCAGTTAAGTGAAATCCCATACCTTTGGCAAAGTTGGAAGATTTGCTTTAAGTCTCTAAGGTGATTACCATGTTTTTAAAAATATATTGTTATGTCATCCAAGTAAATCACCACTGATTTTTTTACTAATCCCTTAAATGTGATATCCATGGCTCTTTGAAATGTGGCGCCAGCGTTAATCAAACCAAACGACATCTTTTGATATGCATAAGTACCCCATTTGGTTCTGAATGTGGTTTTTAGCTGATCGTCAGGATGGACTAGGCCCTGGTTGTAGTTGGAGAAACCATCTAAAAAGGATGTTAATTCTGATCATGCAACCGCTTGCAATGTTTGTTCCATAGGAGGTAGGGGAAAATTATCCTTTTGACAGGCTTTGTTAAGATTTCGAAAGTCAATACAAATCCTAATATCTCTGTTTTTCTTTCTAACTGGGACCATATTGGAAACCCACCTAGAATGTCGAACGGGAAAAATAATTTTGGCTTTCAATAATTTACTAAGCTCGGACTTAATTTGACTTTCGAGATTAGGATGGATTTTTCTCAGCTTTTGCTGGACAGGTTTTTCATCAGCTATCATTGGGGTAGTATGCTGAATAATTGAAGTGTCGTAAGTCTTAAGGTCATCGTAGTTCCAGGAAAAAACGTTTTTGTATTGTTTCAGAAGTCGAACGTAGGCTAATTTTTCTTCTAGGGTTAGGCCAAGACCTAGGTTGATATTCTATGGCTTGGTATTCATTCCTAGATTTACTAATTCATAGTTTAGAGTCGAACTCTGAAGTTTTGAATTGGTAGATCTTTTAAATTGGTCTTTCAAATCATATAGGTCTTCCAACTTGACTACAGATTTTGGTATAGCATTATTAGTGCTCTCTTGTTGTAACTGTTTGTCATGTTGGTCCTCATCAATTATCTAATTAGTGTAAGATCCTTCTGATGTTAGGAAACTTACAATATCAGGATCATCATTAAAAATTCTCCAGTTTGTAACATTATCAAGGATGGAGGGCCTAAATATCAATTTGATTGAGAATCTGTCTAGGCTAAAGTCTTCTGATGGAATGAGCTTGGAAGCTACATTAGGCAAGAGGTCAGCACTAGCATTTTGGAGTCTGGGAATAGGTGAAATATTAAATGCTATAAAATGTTCAGTTAGATTTTGCACTAAATATTGATAATGATTCAAATGACCTGATACACAATGTATAGTATTTAGTACATGTTTAATAACAATCTCAGAGTCTCTGAAGACTTGTAGATACTTGATATCTAATATGATTGCCTTGTATAGTCCTTAGACTAGAGCTTCGTATTCTACAGTATTATTTGTGCAATCGAATTTGAGTCTACATGTTAGCAGAGTTTTGTTTCCCTTTGGACTAACTACACATCTTGCTCCTGCTCCATCATTAGATTTAGAACCATCAAAAAATAATTTCCAAAATAAAGATTTATTTACAAGACTATCTATAAAATTAACACATTTAGAATTATCTGTTTGAGAAAAAATTTCCTCTTGAGATAGAATTTTCTAAGTAAGGTGAAGTATGAGCATTAAAATTTCCTAAGAAAGAGTCAACAAAATAGTTGCCAATTATATTGTTGTTGTATGCTACAGGTTCATTTTCTCCTTCCAATTCCATCACTATGTATTTTTGGTGTCTTTCTCACTCAACCTTTATCTGATTTGGTTTACCGTTGTAAGGGAGCCACATATGTGACCAATCGGTCGCAAAGTATCCATGAAGATTTTTAGAACAATCCCTACTAAGAATTAAACCATAAAATTCGGGAATGTCTGCAACTAGAATATCAATAACTTGACATACCTTTGGAATAGATGACAACCTTATGGTAACATGATTTAGTTCACTAATTAATTCAACCTGCGATTGGTCCAGCTGAACTATGCGTACTACAGATTTTTGAGGTTGGACATTTAACTTTGCACATATTGTTTTAGAAAAGATATTATATGAAGCTCCTGAATCTACCAAACAATTATGCTAGTTTTTATTGAAAAAATTATAAGTAAGAAGGAATGGGGGAGTATGGGATTTTGACCTACCTCTGATTAAGGCAATATCATTTGGATCAACTTTATTTGCCATATTAGTTGGAGGTTTTCCCATCTCATGAGAAGCTTGCGAGATTACAGTGGTAGGAAGAGGTGCAACAGGTACTGCATGTAACTCTTTCATAAGTATCTTTTGTTGATCTTTCAATTTGCTCAACTCATGAAAATTAATGTTAGCCCTAGTCTTCTTCATATCTTCAACAATATTATACTCCATCTCATAAAAAACAATCAGTGTTTTTGATGGAGTTGAGGGATCGGATTGGAATGGGCTTGTTTGAGTCGCTTTTGGTGATGATTTCTTAACTGCGACTTTATCTTTAGATTTCGAGCTTGCACTCTTTTGTTTAGGACTAGGTTGTGGAGGATCGAGTTGATTTCTACTTCTTGTACTAACTGGTAATACCTCTTTATCCTCTTCGTCTAGAAGAATGAAGTCCCACATTCCCTGTACTTCTACAACTTCATCTTCATTAGTAGGTTCTTCGTTAGAAACTTACTCTTCTTCTTCTTATGATTCTACATTTGTTATAGCATTGGGTGGCTTTGAATCGGTTGAAGGATGTTTTCTATAAGGCTTGTAGGGTTTCTTAGAAGAAGTCTCTGCTCCTTGTTTTTTAATGTCAACCATTTCGTTAGACATGGTTTTTAAGACTTCCTATAATCCTTCTAAATAAAATGGGTCTTTTGATTTCTTTTTCTTAGGATCATCTCTAAAAGTAACCTTCTTAGATTTTCTTTCATCGACAACATTTTTCTTTTCTAAAGCTAAGATACGTTTCTCTACTTCTATTACTTCTTTCATGTTTTCCGCTAATGTTGCCTTGGCAACACTGTTAACAAAGATAGCTATGTTTACCATTCACTTCTAACTTCTTCGCTAGGCTTGGAAGCGGTCGAAATTTTATTCAAAAGCTTATTGAAATGCAAGTTAGAATCTTTGATAGATTCTCCCAATTCAATATTTAGATTTGATAGAGCATTGATCAGTGTTGTTGTAGATCTATCATCGTCGAACCTAGTCAAGAATTACTCTTGGAAAATGTCCCAACTAGTGATGGATCCTGATGGTAGTGAAAAATACCAGGATCTGACTGCTCCTTGTAGAGTATAAGGGAAAAGCCGAACAACAACATCTTCATTAGTAACACCATTTAAATTTATCGATAACATAAAGTCATTTATGTGTTCTTCTGCTAGCATGCCTGCTTCAGGATTAAACTTAGGCAGCCATTTTTCAGGATGGACCGGTAATTGACTTAAGGGGTTAGGCATTAAGGCTGCCCCTAGGTTATTCCATGGGGTTTGGGCCATCGTTGAACTACTAACAGAGGAAAGCACGGATGAAGTCGCTTGTGGAAGGCATAAGGATGTTAAAGTTCCAGTGTTCTGATGGACAACAATTTGAAGTGGAGGGGTGGATGGTTGACTTTGCAGTGGAGAAGTTGGAATGGATGTTGATGACGAAAGAGTCTCACTATCAGATCCTTGAGGTGATTTCCTTGCTCTTTTTCTTTTAGGTAGAGGTAATTCGTTTGGTTCAATACCAAACTTTTCACTCTGCAATCTGGTTAAGGGATGAGAAGGATTGTATTGCGAAGTCACACTACCTTGAGATATGTTAGACTTTTGGGGTGATATGGAAAATCCTTGAAGTTTATGAATCAAAGATTCAACTTCAGGAGGTTCAATAGTAGATTCCTCTGAAATGTTTGGGTTTGTGGCAGTGGTTGTTGTTTTCTTAACCTCTCGCTTAGGATTTAAAGATTTGGAATGCGATGGAGAAGTCGGGGGAGATGTTGAGGGTGATTTACTCTCAGAATGGTATTTAGATTTGGATTTACTAGCCATTCATAGTTAAAGGCCCTCCTTCTAGTGCCAAATATGTTGAAGCCCTGAAAATCGGGTCTACAACAAGGGGGATACCCACTCGGTCCGGACCTTGAAAGCAACTCCTTTTCCATTTGGGTCGATGGTGGGTCTAATTGAGGATAATGGGACCAATTTCCCAATTGTGTGTGTTGATAATTGATATTTCTATTTTCTAAATATTTCTAAGTAAAATGATTTTAATCTGAGTCTAATTTAAAAATGCAATTGTATTCTAATGAACATAAATATTTAAGTCTAAAACTAACCCGAGATTCAATTTTTTTTACTTATGCGATCTAAAATAATTTTGAATAGCAATTGGTAATAAATATCATTCAATTGCTACAAGAAAAGAATTCGATAAAAATGAATTGTTTCATATAAAAAGTTAGCTGAAACAATTGTGAGAAGCATATCGCATAATAAGTCATTCATATATTGAGCATAAACAAAATAGTCATCACTGTACAACAGTGTCAAATGATAACTCAAACATCAAGCTTTCATATATAAATAACTAAGCATAAAATATTACTTAGACACATAAGCAGAAATCGTTAAGAGATAAAAGTACTATTGATAACAAGTTCTACTCATGAGCTTCAGCAATATAGATTTATTTCTTCCTAATTTAACATCTACTAAGAGTACAAAAGTGCATTTCAATAGCAAACGTCAAACACAAATATCAATAAATCTTGTTCCATTCATTCATCAAAACCTCCTCTGAGGGTGCAGAAGTGCATGTTCCGAGGAAATGTTTTTGACAAATTTCAGGACCCTTCTCTAAATGCATGAGAGGGGTTAAAATACTACTTCCTAAATACTAAAAATAGTTTATTACAAAAATATAGGAGGAGGTTTAAATGACCGTCCTTATCTAAGGCAAACATAAATCAAAACTAAAACTAAAACTAAATTTGGAAATAACTATGTATCTATTCTCTGTGGTCGCAAGCATTCAACATTGGCTTGAGGAGGGTCGGTTAGCCGACCTCCGATTTTAGTTGCCTTGCGAAAACAGAATCGGCAAGTGTTGGCACTATCTTTTCGGCAAAGTTTGTAAGGCATTTGAGAGTCATGCATTGACTGTGCGGTTTAACCAAGTACTTCTAGTAAGTTTCCCAATTCAACTTGGTTAAATTCTTGATGGAATCTGCCCTTTCCTCAGCCTTTTGTCTCCAGCTTGTCTGCAGTTGCTGTGCCTTTGGGAGAAATCCTGGTGTGGTCTCTGAAATGAGATTTTCTATGTGCAGGTTTTCATTGACACAGTCAATGACGTTGTATGCCGTTGTAGCTACTTCTTTTGTTGCCACGCGTCGGGCACTGAATGGGATCACTAGGTTTCAGCCAAATCTTCTTACCGCCCAAAGGTGTACCTGATAAATACCATCGGTTTGGAGCATGAGTCTCGCCTTTAGCCTTTAGCGATTTTCTTGTAGTTTTCTGGCTTACATGCGACCAAGCGCTAGGGGGCTTTCCTTCTCAAGGGGTTTTGCCCAGCGATGCTGCTAATCACGCATCGGAAACTGCTTCCTTTTTCTGATTCGAGCTTCCTAGGTGCTATTTTTGCCTCCTGCGCGGTTTTTATGGGCCTTAGTCAACGCGCTTTGCCCTTTTTCAATGGTTTTTTCCTTACCAACCAGTTCTTGGTTCACTCCACCAAATCTTCGTTTTCTTTGGTAAACTTCTCCACGAACTGCTTGTTGTAGGTTGCTTGCGGCTCTAGTAGATGATACATAAGCCTTAAATCTTGTGTAGTGAATGACCCAATGAGGTCTTGGCCTCGAGTCTTGAATTGTCTTGTCTATTATATCGGCACTATCCAGTACCAACTTGACCATGTCTATGTGTGGAAGAATCTTCAGCCTTGCCACTATTTGGTGCAAGAACAAACATGCAAGTTCAGTGATTGATGCTTCAAATGACCCACGCGAGTCTGATGTTGCTTTAAACTTCGATGAGACTGTACATGCCTTCCCAAGTAATTACGCCGACATCTTTGTTACAGGTGGTGTCTGTGTATAAGGGCGTCATCTCTTTGTCCTTTGCAACTGAAGCCTTTCCCTTCTTTCCCATTACGTTCTGCACATTGTTGCGTGTATTACTTTGTTTGTTGTTCTTGCAAATTTACAAGTAAGGAAAGAGATAAAGTGACGGGAAATCTCTTTAATTCTGAAATCATATCTAGGGAACCAAGCAGAACTTGATATAAATATGGAATAGAATTGTACACAGGATGTAAATACCCCGGACTCTCATCTAGGCCCAAACAATATACATCAACTTCAAGAACCATAGTTGGAAGTTAGTGGCATTAAAAGAACTCATGTATCTGAAGGATCAGAATCCGACAAAGAACTTCCATTGAACACTTAGGATAACCAGCAAGCCATCATTGCATCCGCTCCCGACTCTGAGGGTTGGTGAAGGGTGGAGAAGAAGAAGGGCCAAAAAGTATAAGCTTGCTGATTTTATTTTATTTTCCTTTCATTTGTAATTTTTCCTCTTCATGGACAGCCATCTGCATATGCTATAAGCATCTACAACATGTAATTTTTCCATTATGAAAAAAAAACAAAAACAAAAAACAAAAAAAACCATACGTGAAATAACCTTTCGATCAGTTTTAAATTTTATCTCATAAATGACCATCAACTAACCATTAAATTGACATTAATGCCCATAACTCATTATCGAATTACGAGAAAAACTTTATTGAACGATGAGCCCTGCAGATCCGTGATAAAGCGATTTTGCGATTTGCTTCGCAATATCGCTAACTTGTTTTATGAACAATCATTTACCACCTTGAGTGTTTGCGAGATATCTTATCGCATATCGCTGGATCGGGATATTTTACCTTAGGTGATACTTGCAGCATATGAAAGTTGCGATGCACGATGGATTTTTATGGCGCGTGATCTCGCGTCGCGTTTTCGCAATTCCGAAAGCTTGTTTATATGATGTTCCCCATTACCCTTTGCGATGCAATGTTTTATTGTTAAGAGAATGATCTTATTTGGAACTTATCATAAAACTTAGTTTTTTTTTTAGGTTGCGGGTGTTTTCCTAAGTTTATGATAGCATGTTTTATTCAAAGGGAAATACAAGTGCTAGTCTTTTATGTTTTAGAAGGGTCCCCATTTATTTAGCTTTATTAATAAAACTAAATAAAAGGGGGTTGTTGATGGCCACAACACCTTATTGACCTGTCAATATCCTTTACTGTGCCTTTTTACTTTTACTGTACATTTCAAGTTTTTACTATGTATTTGAACAATAAATCATTTAGTTTTTACATGTCTCAGCATCAGGTAGTTTGGATATTAATCATTTGTTTGTCTTTCATCCGTTTGTTTTATCTGCCTCCTATGTTTTGTCTTTTAACTGTGTAAATTGTTTGTTTCAACATTTACTATGTAAATGATTTCCTTCTGCTCTGTCTTTGGTTTAAACCTAATTTTTGTTTGTATTGGAAAATCATTTGAATTCATTTCTCGAGAATATTGGAGTAAAGAAGTTTTTAACTCGTGTCAAACTGTTTATCCAGTCTCCTGGTCTTCTACTAATCACCTGCAAAACACAACAATTTATTAAGAAAAACATAAGGTGGCAGGGAGTGCCACAATGGCTTTATTTGAGTTGAAAGGTCTGTGGATGGAGTCGAAGCATTTTTAGGAGGTAAACAATGGTTAAATCGGTTTCAGGGGCTTAGGGTGGCGCGGGAGGGTTTATACAGGTTTTAGTGAAAAACGAGCAAAAGGAGCGAAAGTGAGGGTTTTGTCAATTAAACGATTAACGGTTAGCTTTTTAAAATTTGGCGCACAAAGTGAACAGTGGATGGTTTTTTCGTATGCGGGGAGTGGTTTTGGAGGCTCATCGCACCGCTTTTGGCCATGGGGTGGTTTTTCTCCAAGGGCACGCGAGTTAATGAGGAAATGACAGGTAACTACAAGGGGCCCGAGCAAAACCATGAATCTCGCGTGCTCTCGGGCCTTTAAAGTTCGGAGATCGGGAGCACGCGATATGGTTGTGGATCGTTAGATCTGGGAGTAGGTGATCGAACAACAATCACGCGGTCGATATGCACGGAGGGAGCAGGCGTGGATATTAGCGAGCCTAGGGAATAATTACATGTGATTTGTAATTAGTTTAATGAATAAAGTGTGGGTTAAACATATCGCGATGGGTTAATGGAGTGGAACCAGGGTTTAACTGTGGCGGGGTTAAAACATATGCAATGGGTTTGATAAAATGGGACTTGGGTTAAAATGCTACGGGGTTTGTTAACCACACCAAGGGTGGTGGGTTAAAAGAGTTCTTGTATTAGGAAAAGGTGATTTGCGGAGTTTTATTAAATAATGTTGGGTTTAGTAAAACTTAGGCTTAAAAGGGGTTTCATGGGTATGGTGGAGTTAACTTTATAAATCGAAGGGGGGAATAAAGTTAGGATAAGGGGCATTTGGGTTTTTTATGGGTTTTTAGGAAATTAATAGGGAAATAATTCTTTCAAGGGGAAAGTGACCGTTTCAAAGGGAAATGGGTTTCACACTAGGGAAAAGTGGTTTTTGGATAGGGGAATGAGTCTGGAGGGTGAATTGCTAGGAAAATGTGTGAAACCAAGGGACAAAGGTGAAAATGAAGGGAAAAGGGGATATTAGTAAGTATGTAGTGGGGGGTGAAATGAAATGATGGGGATTTAGTTAAATCAGCTAGTGAACATCTTTTCATTTTGATAACTGCTCCTACACATTGAAACACATGATCAATCATGGTAAATGTACTTCTGCAACTTTTATTCTACCTACCCATTTACTTATCCTAACATTTTTTCTTCACTTAAATGGGTGCATTTAAGCCAGTAGACCCTTTTCTTTCCTTTTTCTTTTGAAAAGTAAACTATCTAATTCTATCCTTATAAGATCCAAGGGCTCAGATTAAACTGATGAGCTCCTTATTATTCTCTACCTAACTATTGATCTGCCAACATTAAACAGTTTGGCTAGATCTTTATTCTCTAACTATAAACATGAAATTTAAAGCATGAACTAGTCAAGATTAAACTATTTGACTATCATGGGTTATGGCATTTATGACAAGCTGCACACAACCATTATTTTGCATAATAAAGTAAAAAGTAGTGGTACTTGGACTTGCACACTATCAGAGTTTATTTCTTTTGCTTTTCTCTCTAACCTAACATTTTCTTTGATATGGACATATTATCAAGATATTTCCTAACATTTTTATTCAATATTATTTTTGTCCATATCCTAACTTAACATGTTTTTGAAAAATATTTTCATTTTTTGACTAATTGATTCTAACTTATCAAAACCAAAAAATGCTACAACATTGGCTCCAATTGGGGATTGCTTTCTCCTGTAGAATGCAGAGAACTTGCGGATCCATGTGCCTTCTCCTCGGGCTATGGAGTCTTTGCTGTAAAAAATCACATTGACAGCTTGAAAAGTAAAAGAAACCAGAATTTTTACAATGGTACTAATGAAATATACTTCATCTTATCAGTATTGAATGAAATGTTTGAGGAACCTTCCATTTACAAGATAAGTGGAATATATCCCCTAAAGATTTTGCAGCACAAAAGTGTTGTTTCCTTTCACTTCAGCAATTGCTAAAGGTCCAAACCATAGGTTGTCAAACTTTCCATGTTTTCCCTTTTCTTCTCTCCTTGAATCCCATCTTAGAACTAGATCACCTTCCTTGAAGTCCCTTTCCCTGGCTCTTTTGTCAAACATGCTCTTCATCTTACTCTGATAATTTTTCATTTTGTATTGAACTTGAACTATGTTTTCATCCAGTTCATGTTAAAATTGGAAACCAGGGCAAAACTTCATGTGGGTCATCTTATTCATGGCTGATAATATTTTTATTAGATTCCTCTCGTCGAGAGGTGTAGGATTGATATAAAGATCATCTGATTCCGATAAGTATTCATGGAGGTATGATTATTTGATTATGAATTATTTTTCAAGCCGACCTACAACTCATGTAGGCTCAAAAGGCCCCAACAGTTTCGCATCTATTCCAACCAACGTTGTGTATAAATTATAAGAGGACTCTTCCTTCATTTGGACTCACTCATCTCATCACATCTCTCTCTCTCTCTCTACTGCGCAGATATGAGTCTCTTCTCTACTGCGCTGAAATGGGTCTCTCTTTCTCTCACACATGTGAAACCGGAAGCTGCTGAATTTGAAGCTGCAACTGCAGAAGTAAAGATTGAATTACGAGGCCTGGAAGATCTCCTCTTTGGAATTTCACTGTAGGTTCATCTGAACCTCCTCTGAAAGCCACAACTTTTGGTGGTGGAATGAAGTCAATCCGATGAATGGTTTGCAAAATATCGACTGCCCTAGCTTAAAGCCAGAAACTGCTGAAACTGAAGTTGCAACTGCAGAAGTAAAGATTGACTTGCGAGGCCTAGAACATCAATTCATCTAAAGTGCACTATAGGTTCATCTGAACCTCCTCTGAAAGCTGAAACTTTTGGTGGTGGAATGAAATCAATCTGACGGTCGGTTTGTGAGATATCGTCTGCCCTAGTTTGATGATGAAGTCGCTAATGTTGATGCTGCTGATCTAGGGTTTACTACTGCTGATATGAATCAGATTTATTGTACTATTTCTCTCTGCTGAATTATTGAAGATAAAAGAAGATTTGATCAAAGGGTTTCCCCACACATTGTGGGGTTTTTCCCTAGTTAGCCGCCACATCTTGTGTCTCTTGTCTTGGCATGTTTTCTGTCGATCGTTTAATGTTCTATCTGCACTTTACTTTATGTACATGTGATTGCTAATCTGTGGAATATAATAAGAAAAAGAAGTAAATTGTTATAAGCATAGAACATACCATAACTTAACATGGTATCGGCTGAGGTGAAGACAAAGCCTGAGCAAGAGCAAGAGCAATCATTGAAGAGAAGATTGGCAAGGCTACTCTAAAAGAACTATGGGGTCCTCAACACTCTTCCCTGCCGAAGACAAGCTCCGTGAGAAAGCTGACTATCACGGATGGAAGATGTCTATCGATCTAACCCTAGAGGATCAAGGAGTGTTGGGTCACGTAAGAGGCGATATTGTTGAGCCTCCATCAAATGCACCTCCTGCTGCCAAGAACAAACGGAAGAACGGAGAAATTAAAGCAAAAAAGATCATCCGAGACTCTATCGACAAGCACTTAGTAGCCTACATCTCTGATCTACACACCTCCAAGGAAATCTACGATAAACTGGTGAGTTTATTTAAAAGTTAATGATGCAATTCAAGTTTTGTTTCTTAGAAATAAGCTAAGGGAAATCAAGAAGGGTAAAGACGAAAGTATGCAAGCATACTTCTTAAGAATCACCGAGATCAAGAACGATCTCCTATCTATTGGGGAAAGTATTACTGACAGAGAAATGGCACTCACAACTCTCGGAGGATTACCATCTGAATGGTATGTGTTCAGGACTACTCTTCTGAACAATAATGTAATTCCTAGTTTCGAGGAATTAATGGCTAGATGCATTCAAGAAGAAACAAGGGTAGAAGAGCAGGAAATGCCCTTGCCTAAAGGTCCTCCTGCTACTTTTTCTTCTCATGCTAAGAAAATAAATAATTCTGGGTCTAAATAAAAAATAAAGGCTGGATTTAAGGGTGGAAGAAAAGGACGATGTTTCATTTGCAATAAAGCAGGCCACTATGCAAGGGAATGCCCTGATAGAAAGGACTCTCACCGTGACAATGATCAAAATCCCTCTCATGGTAATCGAAGGAATGGAAAATTCAATAGCAAAGGCAAGAGGAATGCGGGAAATCAAGGAAGAGGGCAACCATTCAAGAAGGCTAGAAATTCCAAGTATGAATCTAACATTGTTGACAATAAGCAGGCTGAATTTTATCTTCAAGCTGCTCTATCTACCTCTGCTCCTTCGGACTCAATGGGAATTTGGCTCATTGATAGCGGTGCCTCAAGACACTTCACTGGTTACAAAGAAGTACTCTATAATCTGGTAGAGAAAGAAACTAACCTAGAAATTGTCCTTGGAGATGATATGAAATATCCAGTGAAAGATGTAGGCAATGTTTCTCTTAAACTGAATCAAGATAATACGATTCACTTACAAGATGTATTATATGTACCTAATCTCAAAAAGAACCTGGTATCCATCTCAGTAATGGAAGACAAAGGCTATAAGGTAACCTTCAGCGATGGTAAGGTACGCATATGGAAAAATAATGTTAAAGATGCTTTCACTCTTGGGTTTCGAGTTGATTCTTTATATCAAGTCAGTGGAAGTCCGCTAGGTGTCATGTCTTGTGACACAACGCTTCAGTCCGAACTTTGGCATCAGAGGTTTGCTCACCTTCATTACAAAGCTCTACCCAATGTAATACAGATGGTAACATGGATGCCTGAATTCCAAGTAGAGAAAGAAGGTGTATGTCTGGGATGTGTCGAATGAAAGCTAAAAAGGGGACCATTCCCTTCAAGTCAAAGCAAGACCTCCGATATATTACAACTAGTTCACTCAGACATATCAGGTATGATGCTTGTGAACTCCCTGGGAGTATATTCATATTATCTCACTTTTACAGATGACCATTCTCGAAAGACTTGGATATACTTCTTGAAAAAGAAGGATGAAGTGTTCCCTTGGTTCCGACACTTCAAAGCTTTAATCGAAAATAAAACTGAAAAGAAGATCAAGATCTTAAGAACTGACAATGGACTGAATATGAATCTAATGAGTTCCATGATTTTTGTAAAGAGGCTGGCATCAAGAGGGACACTACTACACCATATACTCCTGAACAGAATGGTGTGGCAGAATGGAAGAACCGCACAATTATGGAAGTTGTCCGGGCCATGCTACATGATCAAAGTCTTCCGAAGTTTCTATGGGCTGAAGCTGCAAACACTGTTGTATATGTACAAAATGGATGCCCTCATCAAGCATTGGGTTCCAAGACTCCTGAAGAAAAATTCACCGGTAAGAAACCCGATGTTTCTCATTTTAAAATTTTTGGAAGCCCTGTATACTTTCATGTGCCGAAAGAGAAAAGAAATAAATTGGGTGGATTTGGAAAGAAGGGAATTTTCATGGGCTATGGTGAAAATACTAAAGGCTATAGAATATATGTAACTGGTCAAAGGGAAGTCATAATTACTCATGATGTCACCTTTGACAAAGATATGGCTCTCAGCAAAGTGAACAGTCTTCCGACTTTGAGGAGCTCTCAAGAAGCTGACTCCAGGGAACCGAAAGAAAAGGATGATGAATCAATGCCTGATGTAGAAGAACCCATGGATCCGATTGATCCTCCTCCATATGAGCCTTCCTCTTCTAGAAAGAGACCTTCATGGCTTAAGGGGTTACTTGATGATGCTGAAGGACATGCTGCACCCCGAGGAACCTTTCGTGAAATTAAGAATCCTCATAGGTATCAAGGATACCTGACCATCATGAGCACGATCATACAAAATGAGCCTTCGTCATTCTCAGATGCCGTCAAGCATCAAGTATGGAAGGATGCTATGACCGAAGAATATGAGTCTATTATGAAGAATGATGTTTGGGAAGTAGTTCCCAGACCCCAGGACAAGACTGTTGTTACTTCCAAATGGCTTTACAAGATAAAGCATGCAGCAGATGGAAGTACGGAAAAGTATAAGGCTCATTTTGTTGCTCGAGGTTTCTCCCAAAAGGAAGGTATAGACTATGATGAGATATTTGCACCTGTTTCCTGATATACGACCATCCTCTCGATCATAGCCCTTGCCGCTTCACAAGGATGGAACCTACATCAGATGGATGTCAAGACTGCGTTCTTGCACGGCTCAATCAAAGAAGAGGTCTACGTGGAGCAACCCGAAGGATTTGAGATTTATGATCGAAAATCTCATGTATGCAGGTTGAAGAAAGTTCTCTATGGGCTGAAGCAAGCACCCCGAGCATGGTATGAGAGGATCAATAGCTACTTGATGAAGCTGGAATTCACTAGGAGTGAAGCCGATCTAAACCTTTACTTTAAGGTTGAAGATGACAAGCCTCTCATACTGGTGTTGTATGTGGATGACCTCCTTCTAACAGGTGCAGACCCTCTCAATCACAACTGTAAGAGGGAGCTGGCCTCTGAATTTGAAATGAAGGACCTAGCACTAATGCACTACTTCCTAGGACTCGAAGTGTGGCAAAAGCCAGGAGAAATTTTCCTATCTCAAGGAAAATATGTGGTGAAGATATTGGAAAGATTCGGAATGGTGGACTACAGCCTATAACTACCCCGATGGAACTTGACTTCAAGAAGTTAAGCGGTAGTGCTGCTGGACCTGTTTTACGAAATGCTACTAAGTATCGGCAACTCGTAGGAGCATTGATGTTCTTAGTAAACTCTTGTCCAGATATATGCTTTGCAGTCAACACTTTGAGCCAGCATATGGTTGAACCCCACCACATACACTGGATTAGTGCCAAGAATCTGCTGAGATATCTTCGTGGCACTATCACTTATGGGTTAAGATACATTGCCAGAGATGTAAGACTATTTCGATACACAGATGCTGACTGGGCAGGCAATGTGGAGGACCGTAAGAGCACTTTCGGGTGTTGTTTCTCCTTGGGATCTGCTTCGATATCCTGGATGAGCAGGAAACAAAATTCGGTGGCTTTGAGCATCGTCGAGGCAGAGTATATTGCTGCTAGCATGGCTTCTTGTGAGGCAGTTTGGTTGCAAAAGCTCTTCAGTGAGTTGTTTGGACTCACATTGGATACCACTGTGATTCTTTGTGACAACCAGAGTGGGATTCGTTTGTCAGAGAATCCCGTATTCCATGATAGCTCCAAACATATTGATATTAGATACCATTATATTCGAGATATGGTGCAACGGGGAGCTATAAGGCTCCAAAATATCGATACAGATGAACAGGTCGCCGACATTCTGACAAAACCCCTTGGGAAAGTCAAATTTCTGACTTTTCGTGAACAACTTGGAGTTGTTCAAAGACCCTCCAATGAGGGTCATGTATGATGCATTGAGCTCTGGGAGCTCCAGGGGGGTGCGGGGTGCTTCTTGGAGTAGCATATGACCACAGGATGATTCACTATCCCCTGGTGGTATACATGTACACCCCGTGGCGACATTGTAGCAGGATTGATGTGTTCTCCTGTGAGGCCTGGATCGATGTGTTCTCCATGGAAACCTGGATTGATGTGTTCTCCACGGCGGTTGTAGCAGGATTGATGTGTTCTCCTGTGAGGCCAGGATTGATTAGTTCTCCTGTCGACGCATCCTACCCATGCAGTCTGGGACTCATGGGAAGTACCTCTCATCTGATCAATGAGTAGGGAAATGAAATTAGGGACCATAGTAGTACCGATGGATGCATCGTTGTATCTACCGTACTCCCTACACTAGGATGACCTCCATTGATCTGGGATCAATGATACTGTCTGGGACCAGTGGTAGGAGTTGTACCATACTATGACGCTGACTTCGGGTCGGTTGAGACTGGTCTGGGACTAGTGGTACATACTCCGAGACTGACTTCGTGTCAGTGCAATACTGGTCTGGGACCAGTGAGAGTGGTACATACTATGACGCTGACTTCAGGTCGGCTGAGACTCGTCTGGGACCAGTGGTATGCACTCTGAGACTGACTTTGAGTCAGTGGAGGATGATACTGGTTTAGGACCAGTAGAGTTGTACTCACTATGACACTAACTTCGGGTTGGTTGAGACTAGTTTGGGACCAGTGGTACATACTCTAAGACTGACTTCGAGTCAGTATGATACATCCTTGATCATTTCTTCATCTTCATAATTCGGACAAAAGCAGAGCAGAACATAACAATGCAAGAGCAGAGCTAAATAGAGAAAAACAGTATAGATCAGTGCAAGGCAGAACAAGTCAAAGCAGATCAGGCAGAATTGAGCAGAGCAGGGCAAGGGTCAAGTTGTACAGGGCAGTGCATTTGATGGATGAATACTAACGACCGATATACAGATTGCAGATGAAGTTCTCCATGGTTGAGAGGGAGTGTTAAAATTGGCAACCAGGGAAAAAATTCATGTGGGTCATCTTTTCATGGCTGATAATATTTTTATTAGATTCCTCTCGTCGAGAGGTGTAGGATTGATATAAATATCATCCGATTCCGATAAGTATTCATGGAGATATGAATTTATTTTGATTATGGAATTATTATCAAGCCGACCTACAACTCATGTAGGCTCAGAAGCCCAACAGTCGCATCTATCACCGACCAACATTGTGTATAAATATAAGAGGACTCTTCCTCATTTGGACTCACTCATCTCATCACATCTCTCTCTCTCTACTGTGCAGATATGAGTCTCTTCTCTACTGCGCTGAAATGGGTCTCTCTCTCTCACACATGTGAAACCGGAAGCTGCTAAATTTGAAGCTACAACTGCAGAAGTAAAGATTGAATTGTGAGGCCTAGAAGATCTCCTCTTTGGAACTGAGTTGTAGGTTCATCTGAACCTCCTCTAAAAGCCACAACTTTTGGTGGTGGAATGAAGTCAATTCGATGAACGGTTTGCAAGATATAGACTGCCCTAGCTTAAAGTCGGAAACTGCTGAAACTGAAGCTGCAACTGCAGAAGTAAAGATTGACTTGTGAGGCCTAGAAGATCTCCTCATCTGAACTGCGCTGTAGTTTCATCTGAACCTCCTCTGAAATCCGAAACTTTTGGTGGTGGAATGAAATCAATCTGACGGTTGGTTTGTGAGATATCGTCTTCCCTAGTTTGATGATGAAGCCGCTAATGTTGATGTTGTTGATCTAGGGTTTGCTACTGCTAATATGAATCATATTTATTGTACTATTTCTCTTTGCTGAATTACTGAAGATAAAAGAAGATTTGATCAAAGGGTTTCCCCACACATTGTGGGGTTTGTCCCTGGCTAGCCGCCACATCTTGTGTCTCTTGTCTTGGCCTGTTTTCTGTCGATCGTTTAATGTTCTATCTGCACTTTACTTTATGTACATGTGATTGCTAATCTGTGGAATATAATAAGAAAAAGAAGTAAACTGTTATAAGCATAGAACATACCATAACTTAACAGTTCAATAATCTGATTTATCCTCCTTGAAAAATCATTAGGCTCATCTGTTGAATCCTGCAAGAATTTCAAAAGAGGGAAGGCCAAATTGGTAGGGAAGATTGCATCTTTCCCATAAACTAACTGGAAAGGAGATTTACAAGTAGATCTCTTTGGAGTAATTCTGTTTTCCCATACTGCATAAACTAAATGAGAGTCCCAACTCTTTTTATAATCTACTAGAGTCTTTTTTATTACATTTTCCAGACTTTTATTGGAGGATTCTGCAAGGCCATTACCTTGTGGGTAATATGGAGTTGAATGATGTAACAGAATCTGATATTTCTGGCAAAACCCAATCATTTTAACACTAGAAAAAGTTGTTGCATTATTAGTGACAATTTGAGTTGGGCAACCAAATCTAGATAAGATGTTCTCTTCAATAAATTTGATTACCACTGAATCAGTAGCATTTCTCACTAGAATTGCTTACACCCATTTAGTGAAGTAGTCTGTTGCAGTGAGGATCCATCTATGCTGATTACTTGAAGTGGGATGATTCTCTCCAATAAAATCTAATCCCCATTGGCTAAAAGGTTCTGAGACTATTGATGGAACTAGTGGAAGATATGCTAATTTTTGCTTACCAGCAAACATTTGACAAGGAACACAACCTCTTACCTTTGCTCCTACTTGTAAGAACAATGTTGGCCAATAAAATCCTCCCCTTAATATCTTATATGTTGTTTCTCTCCAAGCATAATGTCTTCCACAAAATACTATATGAAACTAATTAATGATTCCTTCAGTCTCTGATTCTGTTAAACATAATAACAAAATATTCAGTGGGTCTTTCTAGTACAAATTTTAATTTATAATACAGTACTTGACTACTTTCAGTTTGAGAGTTTTACACTGGCTTTTGGAGAATGATGTTCGACATTCAAAATGGATCGAGAAATTTACAATGTCTTGGTACCAATCTAACAACATAAATTTTTAATCAATGTGTAAAGGGCTGATCTGATCTGAACGTAAAGGTTCTTACGGATTATTTTCTTCAGGATGAAGGAAAGGTTCTTGTGGATTCTCCTCTTCAGGATGAAGGGAAGGTTCTTGTGGATTCTCCCCTTCTACAAGGACATAAGGTTCTTGTGGATTCTTCCCTTGTATTTCTAAAACAGAATTGATTTCGAGCACTTTACAATTGGATCCAGCTAGAAGCTTAGCTAATCCTTGGCCTTTTACTAGCTTTGTAGTTTTGATAGTTAGATCAAACTCCAGTATTCGAGTGATCCGTCTACCTCTCTTCCCATCAGTGTCTGGTTGAGTTAAAACAGCTTTCACAACACTGCTAGGAACATAAGCAATAATAGGAGAATTTCAGACATACATCTTGAATGATTTAAGGGCTTGAATAAGGGCATAGGCTTGCTTCTCAATTATGTCATACTTAAGCTCAACATCTCTCATAAACTTACCGAAAAATGCTATGGGTTGGTCATGTGAATCTTCATTCTTTTGTAATAGAACAACAACAAGGGTTGTTTCTGAGGCAAAAGAAAACATATTGAATGGTTTAGTATAATTAGGGTTGGCCAAGGTTGGAGATTCAGAGATAGATTTCTTGATCTGATCAAATGCATGCATGGAAGAAGAAGTCCATTTAACTTCATGATCCTTTCAAAGCATATCAATTATATCTTTTCCAATCTTAGCAGAATTTGGGATGAATATCCTTTAAAAATTAATCTTGCCTAGAAAAGCTTGAATCTCCTTCTTGTTTCTAGGTAAGGTTAATGTTTCAATGGCAAACACACTTTTGGGATCAATCACCACTCCTTTTTGTGAAATTATATGGCCCATCAATTTTCCTTCTTTGATAGTAAACAGAGACTTTTTAGGGTTCAATGATATTCCGAATTTTTTACACCTGTCAAAAACCTTCATCAAGTGCTTTATATGTTTCTGATCATATTTAGAAAAAACAGTCATGTCATCAAGATAAATAACCACAAATTTATTTACCTGACCCACAAAAGCTACATCCATAGCTCTCTCAAATGTTGCTCCAGCATTGGTTAAACCAAATGGCATCCTAGCATACATGAATGTACCCCAGGGTGTAGTGAAGGTTGTCTTCTCTCTGTCTGCTGGATCAACATTTACCTAATTATAGCTTGAAAAACCATCAAGCATAGAAAGTCTTTGTGCTCATGAAACCATTTGAAGTAACTGATCCATTTTGGACAAAGGATAGTTATCTTTTAATGATGCTTTGTTCAAATTTCTAAAGTCCACGCAGAGTCTAATTTCTCCATTCTTCCTTCTAACAGGAACTAAGTTTGCAACCCAATTAGAATATCTAAGAGGGAGAATGATCTGGGCATCTAGCATTTTCTTAATTTTCCTTTCTAGGCTTCTGAGGAAATCATTTTGATCAAACAATTCTTATAAAGGAATGAGGCCTTTGGGAATAAAATTGTTAGACAATTGAATAATGTCATGATCAACAATTTTTGAATTGAAATTTGAAGTATCATTTTCATTTGCATTTTCATCTATTTATGTTCTACTTCATCAATGTGTACAACTGAAAAATAATCTATAACCTGCATAAAATATTTCAAATGTTCATCATCTTCAAATACTTGCCAGTGTTTTATATTGTTTGGGATGGATGGTCTATACTTGACTTGTATTTGATAGAGTACATTGTTATGATCGGGAATTTTAAATGAATTAGCATAAACAGCTAAGGCATCTGCATGAATCTTCTGATCTCTTGGAATATAAGTCAAATTAAAAGCATCAAAGAAATTTTCAACTGAATCCCAAACTTCCTTTTGATAAGACCTAAGTCTAGGATGCTTAGTCTGGCAAATATTTCTGACTTGTTTGACAATAAGTTCTGAATCAGTAAAGACACTTAAGTTTTGAACCTTTAAGCTTTTGGCTAATTGCAGTCCTAAAAGGAAAGCTTTATATTTAGCCACATTATTGGTAACTTCAAAGTCAAGTTTGCATAATTGGGTGATATTTTCTTTTTTCTGGTGAAATTAAAACTACCCCATCTTCTGCCCCATATTTTGTACAAGAACCATCAAAATATAGTTTCCATACATTGGTTTGATTTAGTATAGGTCTTTGAATTACATCTTCAATTTTAACTTGAGTTTCATGTTTTTGTTTTGAAGAGAGTTGAAAGCTACCAAAATCCTGATCAATTGCATAAATGGGATGGTTCCTTGGCTGGTTAGTTTTTCAAACAGTGTGCACAAATCTTACCTCTTTATATAACCTTAGTTGTTCTCCCCCATAAACTGGACTAGTGGCATAAGACATATCCATCTAAAGAGTTCCCCCTAATTTGGCACAACAAGACTTAGAAAGGAGCATTCCAAATTTGGGAGGGATATTTATGACAGCTATGTAAAGTACTACACTTTTCACTGGAATTTGGGCAAGGGTCACTACTAAATCCTTAATCAATCCTAAGCAGGGAACCCTTTTAGAATCAAAGGTGTACAAGTCATGATAGGATCTAGTTATGTCAAGTTTCAAATGTTCCATGATAGTTTTTGGCATGAGGTTATGTGGTGCTCCAGAATAAAGCATACAATTATATAACATGGAATCATTTGTCTTAAGAGTTACATAGAAAGGAGGCACTACTTCATCTATCACATCTGAGCTAGGACCGAAGACAACTGCTGGTTTTTCATCTTCCAAACTAATGATATCACTTTCAACATCAACCGAGGTATTTTGTATCCACTTGGAGACTTGATTTTTATACCTAGGGTTTTTGGAAAGTTCTGAAAGTGGAATTGGGATTTTAAATCTTTCTAACTCTTTTTCAACATTAAATGTAGCCAAAACATTCTTATCATTTTGAGCGATATCAATTGACTGATTTAATGGTCGAATAATAGTTGTTTGAACTTCAGTAGCTTTGGTATGAGGTTCAATTATTAGAGTCTCCTTAGGAGGTCTTCCAGGGCCAGGTCTAGGCCTAAGATCATATCTCTTGTTCAACTCTGCAATTAAAAAATTAGAGAAGGCATGGTATTTAGAAACTTGCGAGGTTTCTTGACCTTCTTGAACTTGATTTTGTTGTGAGAGAGGAATAATAACTGTTTGATAAGAATAAGTATCCATGTTATTGATATCTTCATTAATGGTCATAGTATTTTCATCAGGTTTCAGGTCATCTATCAGTAGAGGAGTGGGAACCTGCTGATCATTACTAGGTCTCTGAAGAATTTCTAATTGTGGATTCCTTTTGCATTGACCTTGATTTTGATTTTGGGGTCTAGTAACTATTTGTTCAACTGTCCTAAGTTGAGTCTCAATCTTGGAAATTCTATTGGATAGATTTCTAATAAGAGAAGTTATTTGATCTATTTTAGAATCTTTAGTTTTAGTCTTAGAATAACTAGAGGAACTAGAGGCTTCTTGAATAGATTTGAGTTTTCTTTTGGCCTTTTTCTCTTTAGCTTTCAAGGAAGTTGAAGTTGTCCTATTTGCTTCCACCTCTATAGCATTTGTTTGCATCTCTTCAAGAGTTCTTGAAGTTATCTCTCTAAGCATTACAACAAAATCATCGTTAAAGGCTTTAGAAAACCTAGACTTACTTGCTGCCACAAGGGGTTTACAATCAGGGGGCATCTTATGATAAAGTTTGTTGAGCCTTTTGATAAAATCAGATATAGGTTTGCCAAAGTTTCTTTTAAGTTCTTCAAATTCAGTTAGAAAGTAAAGAGGTTCTTTGTTTACACCCCATGGGTTTTTAATATGTTTGTAAGCTCTTCCAAATTTCTAATGGAATTTACAGGTAAGTGCCTAAACCATATTCTTACATTTCCTTCAAGTGACTGTACAAACAATCTCATGTAACCATTCTCTTGTTCGATATTCATGTTGTCTACAAAATCTAGAAAGGCTTGAAGATGGTCTTCAGTTGTGGGACCAATTTCTCCATTATACCTGGGAAGGTATTTCAAGTATCTAGCTTGGAATGCATCTAGGTTAGCAGGTAAGACTAATGTTGCATATCTAGCCTGTACAATAGGTTGGAATGCCATAATAGAAGGTGGTGTATGAGGTGTTTGTGTGGATGAGGAAGAGAAAGATGAAGAAGAGGTAGAAGAAGGTGATTGAGGGGGTGTGTGACTATGTGGAGGTGAAGAAGGAGGAGGTATCTTGAATAACTTTAAAATAGTCTTAAGAACTAAATTTGGGACCTCTGAATGAATACCATCTTTTGTTTCAAAGAGTGGATTCGTGTATATAGAGATGGTCTCTTCAGGTTGTTTAGAATTAGAAGCTTTAGGTCGTTCAGAAGTGGAAGGGAATGAATAAGTGGCAAGGGATATGAAATCTGTGGGTTTGTATTCAGGTAAATGAACACCCAAGTCAGATTCAGTTTTAGGTGATCCTAGTGGTAAAGGGGGTTCTTGATGTGTTTCAAAAGAATGAATAAGGAAGGTTGAACCTAAATCAACTCCCCTATCTAATAGTTCAGAAACCCTAGGAGGTATTTTTTTCCTATCAGGATCAAATAGAATATTACTAAAAGGATCAAATGATTCTAAATCTTCAGACTACAAGGTAGAAGAGGAAGAAGAAGATGGTTGTTGTCTCCTTTTAGAACTGGCCTTTCTTAGGAGTTTTTCAGGATCTGACAGAGGATTAACTAAGTCAGATTCTAAATGAGATCTGATGTGCTTAAAAGGTTCCAGTTTAGGCTAGTGAAGTCACCGGGGGAATGATTTTAACCTTTCTAGAACTTTAATCACCTTAAAGGAAGAGAATGAATATCGTTGTCCCAGGAAAACTTAATAGAATTCGTATCCCCGGCAACGACGCCAGGCTAATGTTGTACCTCTTAGATAATAATGGTCAACTATCAATGCCAGAGCATCTAAGATAATTGCTTTGGGGGTTTTTGTTTTAGTTTGGAAGACCAATGAATAAAACAGATGTAACACTATAATGCCTAACCTTTTGAATAATATTAATCCCAAAGTAAAGGGTTGCTATAAAACTTCACACAGTGAAATATCTTGAATAGTGGTGAGAAAAAACAAAAAATAATATGATTATTATAGTTTTCAGACAGAAAATTAAACAATCATAAGTATGAAAACCTTTGACATGTGTTCAGAAGGTTCAAGAGAATATGCTTATGCTTACAACAAGATGCTAATGATTTATTGATTCAGAGGGAACTAATTAAACAAACAGTTCATTAATCCATTCTCTTTAATGATTGTCACTTCAGAAGCTTATAGGAATAGACTGAGACACAATTACTCCTACCTAGGTATCTCTGTAAGACATAAGAATATGAAGAAAAACATAATGTGTTACTGGAAAAACTTACAGGAAACACAAACTATGTGAAACTGAATTTAGAATACTTTGCTTTGTATTAAGGGTCCAGAAAAGCTAGTACATCAAAGGTTTACAAATGCTTCTTCAAGGGTGAAAACTCTCTTTCAATGGTAAACCTAGTCCAATGGTGAACAATGAACCCATAATAACTCATAAGGAGAGTTATTTATGCAATAATAGAACTAGGAAAATATCCTAAATTGTTTTTATAAAAATAGATTTATTCAAGGAAAAAGAAATATCTTCATGCAATAAGATATAGACAACTATTGAACTACTACTTGTTGTCCTTGTTATCTAGGTTTTGCTGGCTTTGGTCTTTAATCTTTTTCCCTTTAAGCTGCTTGTCTGCTTGATCTTCACACTAGATGTCATATTTACTTATGACCTTTCATCAGATACACTTTCATCTGATACTCTTTGACCTTATTGATCTGGCAATATCATTTACAGTGCCTTTTTACTTTTACTGTACATTTCAAGTTTTTACTGTGTATTTGAACAATAAATCATTTAGTTTTTACATGTCTCAGCATCAGGTAGTTT
This sequence comes from Pinus taeda, assembly GCA_000404065.3. Lineage (NCBI taxonomy): Eukaryota > Viridiplantae > Streptophyta > Pinopsida > Pinales > Pinaceae > Pinus > Pinus taeda. The sequence goes on from APFE031612366.1 coordinate 25,595, forward strand.
GGATATTGATCATTTGTTTGTCTTTCATCTGTTTGTTTTATCTGCCTCCTCTGTTTTGTCTTTTAACTATGTAAATTGTCTGCTTCAACATTTACTGTGTAAATGATTTCCTTCTGCTCTGTCTTTGGTTTAAACCTGATTTCTGTTTGTATAGGAAAATCATTTGAATTCATTTCTCGAGAATCTTGGAGTAAACAAGTTTTTAACTGGTGTCTAACTATTTATCCGGTCTCTTGGCCTTCTGCTAATCACCTGCAAAATACAACAATTTATTAAGAAAAACACAGGCTGACAGGGAGTGCCACAATGGCTTTATTTGAGTTGAAAGGTCTGTGGATGGATTCTGGAGCGTTTTCGAGAGGTAAACAATGGTTAAATTGGTTGTAGAGGCTTAGGGTGGCGTAGGAGGGTTTATACAGGTTTCAGTGAAAAATGAGCGAAAGGAGCGAAAGTGAGGGTTTGGTCATTTAAATGGTTAATGATTAGCTTTTTAAAATTTGTCTCAAAGTGAACAGTGGATGGTTTTGTCATTTGCAGGGAGCGGTTTCAGAGGCTCATCGCACTGCTTTTGGCCGTGGGGTGGTTTTTCTCCAAGGGCACACGAGTTAACGAGGAAATGACATGTAACCACAAGGGGCCCGAGCAAAACCAGGAACCTCACATGCTCTTGGGCCTTTAAAGATCAAAGATTTGGAGTGTCTGATATGGTTTTGGATTGTTAGATCTGAGAGCAGGTGATCGGACAACTATCGCGTGGTCGAGATGCACGGAGGGAACAGGCGCAGAGATTAGTGGGCCTGGGGAATAATTACAAGTGATTTGTAATTAGTGTAATGAATAAAGTGCGGGTTAAACATATCATGATGGGTTAATGGAGTGGAACCAGGGTTTAACTGTGGTGGGGTTAAAACATATGCGATGGGTTTGATAAAATGGGACATGGGTTAAAATGCTATGGGGTTTGTTAACCACACCAAGGGTGGTGGGTTAAAAGAGTTCTGGTATCGGCAAAAGATGATTTGCGGAGTTTTATTAAATAATGCGCGGTTTAATAAAACTTAGGCTTAAAGGGGGTTTCATGGGTATGGTGGAGTTAACTTTATAAATCGAAGGGGGGAATAAAGTTAGGATAAGGGGCATTTGGGTTTTTTATGGGTTTTTAGGAAATTAATAGGGAAATAATTCTTTCAAGGGGAAAGTGACCGTTTCAAAGGGAAATGGGTTTCACACTAGGGAAAAGTGGTTTTTGGATAGGGGAATGAGTCTGGAGGGTGAATTGCTAGGAAAATGTGTGAAACCAAGGGACAAAGGTGAAAATGAAGGGAAAAGGGGATATTAGTAAGTATGTAGTGGGGGGTGAAATGAAATGATGGGGATTTAGTTAAATCAGCTAGTGAACATCTTTTCATTTTGATAACTGCTCCTACACATTGAAACACATGATCAAGCATGGTAAATGTACTTTTGCAACTTTTCTTCTACCTACCCATTTACTTATCCTAACATTTTTTCTTCACTTAATTGGGTGCATTTAAGCCAGTAGACCCTTTTCTTTCCTTTTTCTTTTGAAAAGTAAACTATCTAATTCTATCCTTATAAGATCCAAGGGCTCAGATTAAACTGATGAGCTCCTTATTATTCTCTACCTAACTACTAATCTGCCAAGATTAAACAGTTTGGCTAGATCTTTATTCTCTAACTATAAACATGAAATTTAAAGCATGAACTAGTCAAGATTAAACTATTTGACTAGCATGGGTTATGGCATTTATGACAAGCTGCACACAACCATTATTTTGCATAATAAAGTAAAAAGTAGTGGCACTTGGACTTGCACACTTTCATAGTTTATTGCTTTTGCTTTTCTCTCTAACCTAACATTTTATTTTTTCCTTTATTTTTTAGAGCATATAACCTAACATTTTCTTTGATATATTATCAAGATATTTCCTAACATTTTTATTCAATATTCTTTTTGTCCATATCCTAACTTAACATTTTTTTGAAAAATATTTTCATTTTTTGACTAATTGATTCTAACTTATCAAAACCAAAAAATGCTACAATAGGCCTGACAAACATGGTATAACAATAGAAAGATTAAAGACTTCATCATCCTCCCACTCCTCTCATGTTGGGGCATATGGTTTGCGAGAAACAAGGCTACTTTAATGATCACCTGATCCCTCAAGCAATTGTTGTTGCCCAATCCCTCGCCATCCTTGATCTCCTACCAAATCCAAAGGTAGTGCAACACACTAGAAATAACCTTACTCCTCAAATTGATAGAACCAAACTTTGGAATTTTTTCGATGGGGCAGCACAGGGTGACCTAAAAAGTTGTAGTGGAGATGCAGTTATACACATAGATGAAAACCACTACTTTCACCTTAAATTGGAACTCGGTGAGGGTGCTAACAACTATGCTAAACTCATGGCTCTCAAGCTTCTTCTGACCTTTTCGCATGAACTGAACATACATGCTCTTCAGATCTTTGGGGACTCTCAGATGACCATCAATTGGATAAGAGGCACACATATATCTCATAACTTAAGGATCTAATCATTGACGAATGATATAAATTGTCTAAAATATGCTTTGTTATATTTATCTGCCTTACATAATTATAGGGAGTATAACACAACATTAGAAAATATTTTTTTGTTGATCACAAAATACCACAACGACAATGCACATGATTTCTACCATCACCCCTTTATCAAATAAAACATCTCTAACTAGACAGTTATGAACATCACACTTGTTTTCTTCTGGTTTTTCTACATCCTTAGCACAACTACAATGGACTATCCACATAATGTTGCATAATTATTTTTGTGTATATATCACATGCCTACAAGCTATGTACATCTACAACCTCCCTCACAACTCATATATTTCAGTGGTTTTTGGAAAACAAACTTGTATATAGCAACATTAACAACAAATTTTTCTATCACATGAATACATGCTTAACATATATAAACATAATATAATTTTCTTTTCTTTTGATAATAAATTTATGGTTTTTTCTTAAAAATAAAAAATTAAAATTAAAATAAAATAAAATAATTTTTTTTCTAAAAATTTAAATAAACTCTTTATAAAATCTTTTTAACAAGACATATAGAATCTTTTTAAAAGGACCTATAGTTAATGAATATTAGAATCTAGTTAATGAATATTAGAATCAATGTTGTTTAAGTAATAAACAATACTTATATACATATTAAAACTCAAGCAAATATTACAACTTATTTCCAACCATTAGTATAAAGATGCCAATCCAAACAAAGATGTTAAGGATAATGGCCACATAGATGTTAATCCTTTGAGACAGATTGCCTATGGCATTGGTATGTCGGTATCATCTCCTCTATTTTTTACTTTATTAAATGGCATACTCCCACCAAAAATGTATTTGGGTTTTTTCATAAAGGAGGTTGAGACATATTCAACCTAAAAATTAAATATCACTTTGTTGAGAATATTTGTATCATAAATAAATAAAAGAAAAAATAATAACACAATTATTAATTAATTTATAGAAATATATTGATACTTGAATCTCGAAAGAAGGATGAGAAATATTGGTTGATACCTTTAGTGATAAGATTGAAAAGAAGATCCAACATCTACTTATTTCTAAACCATCCATTTCAAGATAATAACCTTATTGGAAAGATAAAATTTATATATATTACAATAAGAATGTGGATGTATATTACAAATATCATTATTGGAAAATTGGTTAGTTGAATATACATAATATTATAACCTAACAAATTAGTTATGCTTTTATTTAATAGAAATGCCTAATTTAAGAGCACATTGTGTATTAATGTTTCTTTTGAAATATAAGGATAGATTATTTAATATAATTTTACTATTTATTATGGAAAAAATACACATTAAGTATAATAAATGATTGTGATTTTCAGTTTAGCTATGTATGATTTAAGTATATTTAATGTATTTTAAAATATATAAAATTTGAATTAAATTTTTTATATTAAGATGATGATATTTCAAATATATTATAGTGAATATTATATTATTAATTAGTATATATATGAATATATAATAATCATGTTTTAAAATTTAATATTAAAAAATATTTTTAAGTTATAATAATTTAATATAAAATTATTATGAAAAACATTAAATAAGTTTAAATAGATTAATTGATTATGTAAAATATTTATTAGGCATAAAGTTTAGTTATTTTACTATAAATAAGGTTATCAATTATTAGATCATAAAAACTTTGTTTCAACAAAACTTTATTAAGTTAGAAAAATTAGTTTGTATTTTTGAAGAGTATTATTATATTAGATGTACTTTTATATCAAAAACATTATTAGGTTTAAACTATGTAAATTAGTTTATTTCAAAGAATAAACTTTTTATTCACAAAACATATATGGTGTATATTAGATATATTTTTGTAATAAAAAATCTGGTAAGTGTAAACCACTCAAAGCTACAACATATTCACACTTGTAATAACTTAAAGTATTGAAAAGACATTTCTATAAAAAATAGATTAATTCAACCTTACATCAATTCACTTACTAGAACATATATCAATTATTGTTTAAATGTGCCACTTTCTTATGATAATTAAATGTTAATTACGCATTCATAGGATACATTATCAAATGCAACCTATTGTAACAATCATTTAATGTGAGATTACCATGATATTTTTGTGTGTGCACTATCGTGTATGCCATTTTTGTGTTTGCATAAGATGTTGGACCTTTTTGTTTCTAAATTTGGGAATCTCTTTTCGGAATAACAATTAAGAGTACATGGGAAGATAAACATACATAGGTCACATTGGTAAGAATGGTTGAATAAAATTGTATAATAGTATGTGTTTCATAGTGTATTAATTTAAATTACAATTTTAATAATTTTTTTCATTAAGGAAATAGATTATTATTATTATTTTTAATATAATTTATTAAATTAGTTTTTCTTTATTTATTCATAATAGTATTTAAAAATATCTTTTATGGTGTGAATTTTGAGAATGGTAATGGGTGGGGAGCATGTCTGTCACTTTGATATAATGCTAAGAGTTATTAGAGGTGTGGCATGGCTGCTCCCTAGAATGCATTTGCAGGCGAGTGAGAGATATGAAAGAAATGAATTTTGAAATGATGAGGGTTTTGAGTGATAGCGTTGGTATTTTAGGCAATGCTGAGAGGCCTTAACCTGACCCCTCGCTTCTGGAGCGAAGGTCAATAGGGAAGTCTAGTGGGAATTGTCTGGAGACAGCCTAGCCTCTTCTTAGACAAAGGAGATGGATGATAATTCCTATGGAGAACTGTTAGTTGGTCTATCATAGCTTTTAAGAGCATTACATGTCTGGTAGAACTGATTGACTGGGGAGGCGAAGGAAATGATCAAACAATTTATAGCTTTGTAATCGTCTCTCCTCGCATGCTTGTCTTGGCAGACATTAAAGGGGTTTCCTCAGAATTAATTGTGGAGTTCCTTTTGGCCATCAAAATAGGGATAATTTATCTGCCCTATAATATTTGTACTCCTATTAGTGGATTTTTTTCTTATTTTTTTGGTTTGATATTGTATGGATTGGGATTTGTCTTTGCAGTTTCATATGCACTCTCTATGTTTTGATTCTAGCTCTGGTTCATAATCTAGGAGTTGACCCTGGTTTAATTATTATTATTATACATATGTGGAGGCATTTTACTGTTTACGATCAATTTTTATAGGCTCATGACTATTACTCTGGTAACCTTCTATCTCACTTGGGACTGGGGATTGTCTGGGTGTCAATTTGTCAATGGTTCACTTATGGAAGCATGCATGGGTGTTTCTTATTAACTAGCTTTGCTAAGTGCCACCTATTGGGGTGTGGCCTCTTTATCAGAACCCTGTGGTCCCTTTCCTGTGTCGTGGATTTTTCATTCTCTTGTTATATGGTCCTTGGGAACTTGTGCTTCAATCAAGGTGGGGTTTGTAGTTTTCTGGGTTGGGGCTGTATTCGTTGAGTCAAAACCCAAGGTATCATTTTTACTAGTCAAACATCCAATGACAATGCAAGTGTAGTAGGCAAGCAGGGGGGGAGGACGTAACCCCCAAGGCCACAACCGAAGTCAACAATAGGCACAAGCTATCATTGATACTTACCATGCAATTGTTCCTCCCGAGACTTAGATACTTAGAGAAATAAAGGCTCTATGAGATTCTAAAATCATGGAGGACATATCTCCATGGATTCCTGACGGAGGGACCACCAAAGGAAGAAAGAAACATTATTTCTCAGCCTTAGCTTTATACCGGTAGAGGAAGACCTTAATTGGAAGGGTGTTGAAGAACAAGCAAACAAGAAATTATAACATTTTTGCTAGTTTGGCGGATCTCAAAAGAGTCCAGTGTAACCAATTAGTGTGTTTAGAGAAGACTGGCACAAGGTTGGCACACATTGAGCTCTATTTTCAATGTGAACCTACATTGCATGTCCCTCCAAGTTCCAGTGCAAGAGGTCCAACTCGTATTACTTTTTCATATTCCTAAGATTGAATGTTCTTGTCAAGTTTTTGTTTTTAGAGTGTTGTTGTATACAATTTAGTGATACTACAACTATTGATAATTTTTAAATTTTGGGCTAATTACTCTATTGGTAACTGGTCAAAATCATCTTTTTTTCAATGATAAAATTAAGACGACCTACCGAGTGACATGTTTAATAATGAAACTTGTTGAATACATGTGGTTTTCATAATATTTTAAAGTAATATAATATTTGAATTATTAAAAAAATAAAATTTAAAAATAATTGAAATTCAAAATTTAATAAACAAATTTAAAAATAATTGCAATGTTTTAAACTTCAAAACATAGTTTTCTTCCTTTTCTTAGATGGATTGAAGGTCATCGCCAACATAAAAATCATTACCATAGGCATTTGCTTGTTTTTCATTTTTCTTTCCATTGGCCACCACATCATGAGACACCTACTCATCATTTCCATAGAAATGTGAGAAAATGGTTCTAATACAACCCTCATTATTATGTGCATAATGTTTATGGTTTTCAAAAGTTTATTTTTAAAATCCTCACAAATATTAAATATATCCTTGGACTTGCATTGTGTAATGAATCTCTATGAGCGATATTTGGCCTATTACATATTGAGCTATCATTTAAATCATTTTATACCAAATAAACAATTTCTTGTTATTCATTTTATATTTTTTTTAGGAAAGAGATTTGTAATTTCAATCATAACTGAATGATGAAATTACATTCGGCATATATACTTAATGGGTGTATATGTGAAATATCTCCAAGCAAGCGATTGTACATTTATAGTACACTTGTGAGTATAACTGTACAATTTTTCATAATAGGACTCAAATATTATGTCTTACACAAAAATATGTGAAGAAAAGAAAACTATTTTGCTAAAAATTCATTGGCAAAATATGATTTCAGGCATAAAAGCCAAATTTTCTGTGTGAGTGTAGAAAAATGAAGGGGGCAAGTAGAGCAGCCGACCCGAACCAGTAAGTTTCTGCACCGTTGAGAAGCATGTGATGAAAAAAACAAATACTAAAAATATAACTGACCATATGCTTACAAAATAAAAGAATTTTCCATGAAGATTCAACTAGAAACTGTTAGCTAAAAAAGTGTTGTAAGGAAAACCATAAAATATTATGTTTGTGTGTGTGTGTGGATCCATGTACAAAAGCAGTCTTATGTAGCATTGAGCTCTTGGATTGTATCCCTGAAAGGATGATGAAATAAAACACGGGACTGACCATTGAGATGTTCCATTATAGCCCAAAGATCATTTTCCAAAAGGAGACCATCTTTTGACAACTAGTATGATTAATGATTCCTTTCCCTATACATATGAGAGCATGCGAATAATATGCAAGTATCAATAATATGCTTGTTCTCCTAAAAAATATTAAAATATATATTTTTTCTTGCAAGCATTAGTATTGTTGAGTCAATTTATAGAAAGCTTAGAGTCCCCAAAAGAGTGTAGTTGTGTGCAACCCTTCTCGTTAGTAAAAAAGTATATATTTTGTAGGCTAGAAGTTCCACTTGATTATTTATCCCAGGTCCTAACCCCATTTTAACTTTGAAATTGTGATCTAGTGCAAGGAATAATATAAATCCACCTCCATTGTTCTAACCATTGTTGGTTTAGGCACTGTCAAAGAAAACCCATGACTTAGATGCATCTATCCTTTTCAGGATAATTTCTCTAGGGGTTGCTATACATTTTTCCTTTAGGTAAGGACTCAAAATGGCCAACACCTCGTGTGCAATATGCACATGAACCAAAATATTGTCTTGAAAAACTACCATATTCTTGGCCAACCATACCCCCCAACAGACAATGAGGGGAAGAGCTTTGCAAGAACGACGAGTTGGGTTGGCACACCAAGATTTCTAGGAAGCCTCTAGATCCACCCCTTCCCAAGGAATAGAGTGACTCAAAGCAGTGTTATAGGCCTTCCAAACCTGTTGATAGAAAGGACAGGTCATAAACAAATGAACAACACTATCCCCATTATTATGACATAACAAGCATCAACTGAGCCTACACTTGAATCTTCTCTAGTGGAAATCCCAGGTGGGAACCTTCTTCATCATAAGGCACTACATGAATAATTTTGATTTATGGGGGAATTATCCTTTCCAAACTATCTTCGCCACCACTTTTCCTCCACATTCACTTGGTCTATCATAAGGAATATGGATCCCATATTTGGAGTGTAGGTTCCAATAGGGGAATACACCAAATAAGTTCATCAGGTCTGTTAATCAATCTTATGTGACCTTTAGATAAAACTTCTTGTACTCTTGCCATGAAGCTCGAAATACCCCCTCTAATCCAAGCTCCTCAGCGCATTTCCAACCCTACAAACAAATAGTTGTAAGATCATGGTTAGTGATATGAGTAAGTTTTTTGTAACCTCTGTCTCTGAGCATATTAGTTAAAAGGGGGAGAAATAGGTGACACATGCCACTACCAGGCCATCGATCAAGGTCGAGTCGAGCCATGTCACCTTTACTAATTTTTTTATGCAAGACCATTACCTATGATATCAAAATAATTAAGAGTTTCCCTCCATATGGTAGATATATTTTATCTAGGTTTGTCTAATCTTCTTAACCAATATTGTAAAGAAATAGGAGAAATGTAGTTATGTATAACCGCTAACGTTCATAGGCTTTGCGTTGAGATTAGGAACCAACCACATTTTGCAACAAACACTTTTGAGAAATTATATAGGTTCTTTAATCCCCAACCCCAAATATCTTTGGTTTAGCAAAGGAGTTCCATTTGACCCATGGAAACATCCTGATTCATTTTCCCCAACCCAAGGAAATAATAGCATAATCTCTTGAGTTTTTACAAGACATATTGGGGATCCAAGCTAGAGAAGCCCAATATACTCATATGGCTTCTAATACCGATTTGATGAGAACCAGAGGACTTGCTCTAGAAAAACAACGATGGCACCAACAAGTCAGATGATTTTTGGCCTTTGCAATGAGCCAATTTCAGTATGCTTTGTTGTAACCATTTGGTTTCAGTTGAAAACGCAAATATTTCAAGCTTTGTTCCATTGCCTTTGATTCATAAGGGATAAGTTGAGATATATGATGAATCTTTACAAAGTTTATATTGTGATGTGCTATAGTAGATTTTTGAGAATTGATAGACATCCTAGCAACATGCCCAAAAAGAGATAACATCTCCACAAGGACCGATATCCCCTTGACTTCATGATTGCAAAAAATAAGAATATCATCAAAAAAAAGGAGATGGGAGATAGTTAGATTCCTACCGATGAGACAACCATGAAAAACCCTATGCCTCCTAGCATCAAATAGGATATAACTTAAGCCCTTATCCATCAACAAGAAGAGAAGAGGAGAAAGGGGACAACCCTGGCCCAACCCTCTTTATGCATTAAAAAAGGGGAAAGTTTAACCATTTACGAGGACCACAAAAGAGACTGATTGAATATAGCTCATGACCTAATTTCTAAAATCAAGACTAAAATCCATATGGGTAAAAGGAGTCTAATAAATATCCAGTTTACATGATCATAACCCTTGGATAAATAAATGTTGATGATAACCCTTCATAGGTTTTGAGTTTTTATGTTTTGTATACCTTCATGGGCCACCCTAATAGCTTCATGGATTTTTCTCCTCTTTAAGAAGGTGAATTTTTATGGGGAGATGAATCTGGAGAGAATGGGCTTGATCCTCGTTGCAATAATCTTGGCAATAATATTGCAAATGGTGGTACATAGGGATATAGGCCTAAAGTCTAAGAAAGAGAGAGGATGGCTAGTTTTTGGGATAAGAGCAAGGAAATTTGAGTTAAAACCTAGATAGATCCAACCCTCCTTCCTGGATTCTTCGACAACCTTAAGAGATTAGGGACTATAATGTTGAAAGGATCTAGAAAAAATTTAACACCCCAACAGTCTAGCCCAAGGCTTTTATCTCTTTGGAAACTATGCAACACCACTTGGAGCTCCTCTAAAGAAACCTCCTCCATTATTTCCTTGATCCCTTCCTCATCCACCATTTTAGGAAATAATTGTACCATTTGTATTACTTTCGCAATTGATGTTTCTAGAGGAGCTTTGAAAATATCCTCAAAGTGTTGCTTACCCAAGTTTTCTAGCCCATCAAAATATGAAGCCTAAAAACTATTTTCATCCTGCAAATTCTAGATAATGTTCACCTTTTTCCGGCCTTTAGCATAATCCTAGAAAAAAATTCGTATTTTCATCACAAATTTTTAACCAAATGGATTTGCTTTTAAGGCGCCCTTCCTCCTCCCTGGATACTAGAAGGTCAATCCTTCCTTTTTTGAGGTTCCTTTGGATCACATTGGACTCCTAACAAGAGAAACCTTCCCCTTCTAATGAACAGATAGATAATATATGTATTTATATCTCCTACAATTCTTAGAGAATCTGAAATTTCTTCCTTTTTGTCCAATCCTTTGTCTTTTGTTTGATCACTTTTAGGTTAGCTTCAAATTTGATTGTTGTTGAAGCGTTCGAGAGGGGGGATAAATGCATCCAATGAGATTTTACAAGCGATAATAACTCCTCCTCATTTAACCATGTAAAATTATTCTTAAAAGGGCTGGCGGGTTTCTTATGGGCCCCTCTTATGTCCATGAAAATGGGGGAGTGGTTCGAAATGACTCCCTCACCAATCCATTGTTTGATCATTGGAAGCAAATATTGAAGTCCTTTAGTGAGGATGAATCTGTTGATTCTCTTTACAACCCAATCATCACTAGAGTGATGGTTCCCCCAAGTACAGGACAATTTGATAGGATCCACATCCACCAATCTGCAACGACCAAGCCCAGTCTTGAAGAAATCCACTAATGGATCTGACCTAGCTTAAGGGCCCCAAGATTAAAATAGACCCAAAGAGAAATTTAGATTACCACCAATGATGACATTATTTGATTGAATGAAGGTTTTATTGAGAATGTTCTCCCAAAATTCTATACGACTTTGGGATGGACCATATACGTTAATCAACATAAGATCTTGGCCGACAACCAGAGGGGAGATTCAATACCCATAATAGATTCCATGATACAAATATTTGAGACTTGAACTTGACATGGTTTCCATCCCATCACAAGCCCCCTTGATCAACCAAAGGCATCCACCACTGAGAAGATCCAACCCTTCAAAAGGGTTTCAATACATAGGGTTATTTGAATACTAAAACCAAGAGCTTCTTGAAGGAAAATAATGTCTATATCGATTGCCTCAGTTAGACTCTTCAATGCTTATTTTGTGGGGGACAAGCAATACCCCTACAATTGAAGGACATAATTTTCATTTAGATGATGCCATCAAGGCTGGGCTAGCTTTAAGGACCCCTTTGATAGACAATTTCTTTTCAGTGGCAAGCTATGCATGGAATTTATCCTTAGATTTAGATAGGAAAGATTTACGACCTCCACTACGACATTTCATAGGTTACAAAGAAAGTTGTCCTAATCCCTAGATAATGCCACTCTTCAAAGGGACCACAACCTGGGAACAAAGTTTGCAAAGGACAACATCACGTTCCATGTACTTAGATGAGGAAAACAAAGTTGAGGAAGATTGGGAGGATATGTCATCTAGGGCATTTGGAAAAGGGCATATAGCCAGGAAAGGGAGGGAAGGGGAAATCCAAGGAGGGTTGCAAGAAGTGACTACACATGAGACTTCAAATACTGTGTTAAAACTTAACTAAGAATGCAAAAGTGAAAAATCAACATCATTGAAAGAAGGATTTGAGGAAGTAGGAGGGGAAATCGACAAAGTACCTTTGCATTCTGGAGCCGAATGAACTTAAGGTTTCACATCTAGCTGAGAACCCATAGTGGTTTTTTGATAATATTGGTCATCTTCTTCGAGACCTTGTGTATTCATAGTAGATGAAGAAACCCACAACTCGTATGATGAAAATCCCCATTCATTAACACCAACCATAGATAAAACTTTTGATCTATTCAATATTTTGTATAGGGGTAGCACACAATACTTTGCAAGATGCCTATGTGTTAAAATTGGCAACTAGGGCCAAACTCCATGCGCGTCATCTTATTTATGGTAGCTAATATTTTTCATAGATTCCTCTCGTCGAGAGGTGTAGGATTGATGTAACGATCATCCGATTCTGACAAGTATTTATGAAGATATGAATTTATTTGTATTTACTTGACAAATTGTCAAGGTCAGCCAGCAACTAAATGTGTGGCACACATGCCCAGCACATCATATAAGTACAAGTGAGGTTGAGTCATTATTCACTCATCTCATCTCAAATCATCTTCTCTCTCCTCATCTCATTGGGCCAGCGAAGGAGCAGCTTCTCTCACATGCAAGAAGAAGGACACATTTTTTGTTTAGGGCATCATTGATTGATTTTAGGGCAGCATTGACTTTCCGAGCATCGTTGACTTTTCTAGGGATGTATTGACTAAGAAAAGGGATGTTTTGTGAATTGTTCACCAAGGGTTGATTTGCGCATGTTGTTTGGGTGTTGCGTTGACCAGTGTTGACCAAAGCATTGACCGGCGTTGACCGCAGACTGCTGATCTTTGACTGTTGACCAAGGACTGTTTTGGGTTGCCAAAGTTTGTTGTTAAAGACCGAGTTCTTCAAGGTTGACTAGAGGTCAATCCAAGGTTGTTTGACTAAGTTTGACTTTGTTGATTTAGGGTTTACTGTTGTTGTTATAAAATTATAGATTTCTGAATTGTACTATTTTTCTCTGCTGAACTATTGAAGATTAAAGAAGAATTGATCAAAGGGTTTCCCCGCATTGGGGTTTTTCCCTAAATAGCCGCCACATCTTGTGTCTCTTGTCTTGGCTTGTTTTTTGTCGATCTATTAATGTTCTATCAACATTTTACTTTATGTTTATGTGATTGCTAAACAATGGCTAATAAGAAGAAATCGAAGTAAACTACACTAAGCATAGAACATACTATAAATTAACATGGGTTTAGAGCTGAGGTGAAGACAAAGCCCAAGCAAGATCAAGAGAAACCACTGAAGGCTATTAAAGCAATCTCAAAGACTTCATAGGGTCCTCATCACACTTCCCCGCTAAAGACAAGCTCCATGAGAAGTCCGACTATCACAGATGGAAGATGTCTCTCGATCTAACATTAGAAGAGAAAGAAGTGTTGGACCATGTGAGAGGCAAAATTGTTGAGCCTCCATCAAATGCATCCATTGTTGCTAGCACCAAGTGGACCAGGGGAGAAGTTAAAGCAAAGAAGATCATCCGAGACTCTATCGACAAATGCATGGTGGCCTATGTTTCCAAGCTGACCACCTCTAAGGAAATCTACGATAGACTGGTAAGCTTACCTAAAGTTAATGATGCAAATCAAGTTTTGTTCCTTATAAATAAGATGAAGGAAATTAAGAAGGGCAAAGATGAGGGTATGCAAGCATACTTCTTAAGTATCACCAAGTTCAAGAATGATCTCCTATCAATTGGGGAAGTCGTTCCTAACAGGGAAATGACTATCATAACTCTCGGAGGGCTCCCATATGAATGGTATATATTCAGAACCGCTCTTCTCAACAATAATGTAATCCCAAGATTTGAGGAACTGATGGCAAGATGCATTCAAGAAGAAACAAGGATGGAAGAGCAAGAAATCCTTGCACTTAGAGGCAATCCCGCTGCATTCTCCTCTCATGCTAAAAGGAGAAACAATTTCGGGGCTAAATATAAAGGAAAGGTCGGACTGAAGGGTGGAAGAAAAGGAAGATGTTACAATTGTAACAAAATGGGCCACCATGCAAGGGAGTGCGCTGATAAAAAGGACTCACATCATGACGATGATCAAAATCACCCCTGAGGCAATCAAAGGAATGAAAGGTTCAATGGTAAAGGAAAGAGGAATGTCGCAAATCAAGGAAGTGGTCAACCCTCCAAGAAGGCAAGAAACTCTAGGTATGAATCTAATGTTGCTAACAATAAGCAAGATGAATATTATCTACTAGCGTCCCTCTCTACCATTACTCCCCTGGACTTGCTAGGAAATTGGCTTATTGATAGTGGTGCCTCAAGGCACTTCACTTGTTACAAAGAAGCTTTCTCAATCTGATAGAGAAGGAGATCAACTTGGAAATTATTCTTGGGGACAACTCAAAATATCCTGTGAAAGGCGTAGGAAATGTCACTCTTCAATTGAATAAGGATAATACAATTCATTTGCAAGAAGTCCTATATGTACTTGAACTTAAAAGGAACTTGGTGTACATTTCGGCAATGGAAGACAAAGGCTACAAGGTGGCCTTCATCGATGGAAAGGTACGTGTAAGGAAAAATAATTTTAAATATGCTTTCACTCTTGGGTTTTAAGTTGATTCATTATATCAGGTTGGAGGAAGTCCGTTGGGTATCATGTCTTGTGACACATCTCTTCAATCCGAACTATGGCATCAGAGGTTTGCTCACCTTCATTATAAAGCTCTACCCGATGTGAGACAAATGGTGACAGGGATGCCCGAGTTCAAAGTAGAGCAAGAAGGTGTATGTCGGGGATGTGCGGATGGAAAGATCAAAATGGGACCATTCCCCTCAAGCCATAGCAAGACCTTCGATATATTGCAGTTGGTTCACTCAGACATATCTGGTATGATGCCTGTGAACTCCTTGGGAGGATATATATATTACCTCAATTTTATAGATGATTATTCTTGCAATACTTGGATATACTTCTTGAAAAAGAAGGATGAAGTGTTCCCCTGGTTTCGTCACTTCAAAGCCTTGATTGAGAATCAAACCGAAAAGAAGATCAAGATATTAAGGACTGATAATCGGACTGAGTATGAATCTAATGAGTTCCATGACTTTTGCAAAGAGGCCAACATTAAGAGGGAGAATAGAACACCATATACTCCTGAGCAGAATGATGTGGCAGAAAGGAGGAATTATATGATTGTGGAAGCTATCTGTGCTATGCTCCATGATCAAAGGCTTCCGAAGTTTCTATGGGTTGAAGCTGCGAAAATCGTCGTATATGTGCAAAACCGATTCCCTCATCAAGCACTGGGTTCCAAGACTCCCGAAGAAATGTTCACTGGTAAGAAACTTGACGTATCTCATTTTAGAATTTTTGGAAGTCCTGTATATTTTCATGTGCCGAAAGAGAAAAGGAATAAATTGGGTGCATCTGGAAAGAAAGGAATCTTCGTGGGCTATAGAGAAAATACTAAGGGATATAGAATCTATGTGGTTGGTCAAAGGGAAGTCGAGATTAGCCATGATCTCACCTTTGACGAAGATATGGCTCTTAGCAAAGTTGACAATCTTCCTACTCTAAGGGAATCTAAAGAAGCTGACACCAGGAAAATGGAGGAAAAGGAAGATGAGACGATGCCCGATGTGGAAGAACTTGTGGATCCTATTGATTCCCCTCCGCAAGAGCATTCTTCTTCTAGGAAGAGGCCTTCATGGCTCATGGGGACACTTGATGATGCTGAAGTACACATTGCACCCAGAGGGACTTTCCGTGAAAGTAAGAAGCCGACCAGGTATCAAGTATACTTGACCATCATGAGCACGATCATTCAAAATGAGTCTTTGTCATTCACAGAAGCTATCAAGAATCAAGTATGCAAGGATGCTATGACTAAGGAATATGAGTCCATCATGAAGAACGATGTCTAGGATGTGGTCCCCAGACCCCAGGACGAAGTCGTTGTCACTTCAAAATGGCTTTACAAGATAAAGCATGGAGATGATGGAAGTGCTGAAAAGTATAAGGCTAGTTTTTTCGCTTGTGGCTTCTCTCATAAGGAAGGTATAGAATATGATGATATAGTTGCACCTGTTGCCTAATATACCACCATCCACTTGATCATATCCCTTGCTGCTTCGAAAGGATGGAACCTACATCAGATGGATGTCAAGACCACATTCTTGCATGGTTCGATCAAAGAGGAAGTTTATGTGGAACAACACGAAGTATTTGAGATTCATCATCGGGAATGTCATGTGTCCAGGTTGAAGAAAGCCCTATATGGCCTGAAGCGAGCACCCGAGCATGGTATGAGAGGATCGATAGCTACTTGATGAAGCTGGGATTCACTAGGAGTGAAGCCAACCCTAAGCTTTACTTTAAGGTTGAAGATGACAAAAATCTCATACTGATGCTGTATGTTGAAGACCTCTTTCTGACAGGGGCAAACCCTCTCATTCAAAAATGTAAGAGGGAGTTGGCTTCTGAGTTTGAGATAAAGGACCTAGGACTGATGCACTATTTCCTAGGACTAGAAGTCTGTCAAAAGCCAGGGGAGATTTTCCTCTCTCAAGGAATATATGTGGTGAGTATATTGGAGAGATTCGATGTGGTGGACTGCAAGCCTGTGACTAACCCGATGGAGCTTGACTTCAAGAAGTTAAGCAATAGTGCTACCGAACCTGTTTTACAAAATGCTACCAAGTGTCGTCAACTCATTGGAGCATTGATGTTCTTGGTGAACTCCTGTCTGGATATATGTTTTCCAGTCAACACGTTGAGTCAACATATGGTTGAGCCTCACCACATACATTGGATTGGTTCCAAGAATCTGTTGAGATACCTTCGTGGCACAACCACTCATGGGTTGAGATACACTGCCAAAGATGTGAGGTTATATGGATATACCGATGTTGATTAGGCAGGCAATGTGGTGGACCGAAAGAGAACTTCTGGGTGTTGTTTCTCTTTGGGATTTTCCTTGATATCGTGGATGAGCAGGAAGTAGAAGTCGGTGGCTTTGAGCACCACTGAGGTAGAGAACATTTCTGTGAATATGGCCTCTTATGAGGCGGCCTGGTTGCGGAATCTCTTCAGTGAGCTGTTTGGATTTACATTGGATACTACCGTGATCCTGTGTGAAAACCAGACCGGGATTCGTTTATTAGGGAATCCTATATTTCATGATCACTCCAAGCATATTGATATTAGGTACCACTATATCTGGGATATGGTGCAGCAGGGAGCAATAAGGCTCCAACATATCGGTACAGATGAGCAGGTCGCTGAAATTTTGATGAAGCCCCTGGGAAAGGTCAAATTCTTGACTTTCCGAGAACGACTTGGTGTCATTGAGAGACCCTCTTATAAGGGTCGTGTATGATGCATACATTGAGACCTGGAAGCTCCAGGGGGATTGGGGTACTTATTGGAGTGACATGTGACCACAGGGCGACTCATCCTCCCCTAGTGGTGCGCTATGTATAGGGAGAAAGGTTCAACCTTCCCCTGTGATACCCCGTGGCGACTCTGGGACAAGATGATTAGTTTTCTTGTCAAGGCATCCTACCCATACAATTTGGGACTCATGGGAAGTACCTCTCGTCTGATCAATGAGTAGGAAATGGGGTTAGGAACCATTAATAGTACTATCGATGGACACATCATTTTATCTACTGTACTCCCTATGCTAGGATGACCTCTATTGATCTAGGATCAATGATACTTATCTAGGATCAGTGAGAGTGGTATCACACACTCTGAGACTGACTTTGGGTCAATTGAGGATGGTATGATACATCCTAGACCATTTCTTCTTCTTCATAGTTCAGTAGAGCAGAGCAGAGGAAAGAAGAGTAGAGCCAAGCAGTGCAGGGCAGTGCATTTGATGGCAAAGATAGTATCGACAGTTAGACAAAGTAGCAGATGGAGTTCTCCCTAGTTGAGAGGGAGTGTTAAAATTGGAAACTAGGGACAAACTCCATGTGGGTCATCTTATTTATGGCAACTAATATTTTTTGTAGATTCCTCTCATCGAGAGGTGTAGGATTGATCTAACGATCATCTAATTTCAATAAGTATTTATGGAGATATGAATTTATTTATATTTACTTGACAAATTGTCAAGGTTGGCCAACAGCTAAATGTGTGGCACACATGCCTAGCACATCATATAAATGCAAGTGAGGTTGAGTCATTATTCACTCATCTCATCTCAACCCATCTTCTCTCTCCTAATCTCATTGGGCTAGCGAAGGAGCAACTTCTCTCACACGTGCAAGAAGAAGGACGTATTTTCTGTTTAGGGCAACGTTGATTGATTTTAGGGTCATGTTGACTTTTCTAGGGTGCGTTGACTAAGCGAAGGGTTGTTTTGTGAAGCATTGACCAAGGGCTGATCTGTGCATGCTTTTTGGGTGTTGCCTTGACCAATGTTGTCCAAAGCATTGACCAGCGTTGACTTGTTAGGGTTGACCACAGACTGCTGATCTTTGACTTCTGTTTTGACCATTGACCAAGGACTATTTTGGGCTACCAAAGTTTGCTGTTGAAAACCAAGTTCTTCAAGGTTAACTAGAGGTCAATCCGGGGCTGTTTGACTATGTTTGACTTTGTTGATTTAGGGTTTGCTACCGCTGTTATAAAATTACAGATTTCTGAATTGTATTGTTCTTTCTGCTGAACTATTGAAGATTAAAGAAGAATTGATTAAAGGGTTTCCCCACATTGGGGTTTGTCCCTGGCTAGCGCCACATCTTATGTCTCTTGTCTTGGCTTTTTTTCTGTCGATCTATTAATGTTTTATCAACATTTTAATTTATGTTGATGTGATTGCTAAATAGTGGCTAATAAGAAGAAATCAAAGTAAACTGCACTAAGCATAGAACATACCATAAACTAACACTATGTTTATGGCATCTCCTACATCTGAAAGGAAATCCTTCGTAGTCTAGCTCTAGTGGAGCAACCTCAGGACCCATAACAATAGCACTATGAAACCCACCATGGAGATCCACACTAATCCTCGAGGATTCAGGCCATAGACATGTCACCAATGTTTAAATAAGATGCATCATGCTCCAAGTATACCCCCACAAGATTACCAATATCACAAAATATAGGTTCATGCCACATATGGGAAAGGATGCCTAAAATTCTAACCCATAAAGGAATGATGTTCGTCTGCTTACATCTTTCATTAAAGAGGGGGGACAAGGGTTTGAAAACTACACGAGAAGAGTCAAATTTCAACAACCTACCTGTGACTTGTTTATAATCCTCTTCATCTTGAAAGATAATATGCATCCATCATTTAGCGAGAAACCTAACAACCATAGGGTTTTTAAAAGAGGACACGCCACAAACTCCACCCATTCAATAAGGAAAGACCTGCCAAATTTTTGTCGGCAAATCCTACCCACTAGTGACATTCGACATAAGGCATTCACCTATCGAATAACCACATCTGCACCCAAAGATAAAGACATCATCACGTCCTCAGACTATTTAATGAAATCCTCTTTCTTCCTTTTACCTAGCCTATACTCTTCTCCTTGTTGGACAAACCTCCAGACAACACAGATATCTCATCCCTCCCAACAAGCAATACCTCATGACCTTTATTGAAATACCTCACATCCTCCTCCTAAGACACCAAATCCCTCAAGAAGCATCTTGTTGAGCGAAGGTCAAGGGGAATATGTGGAAGAGAGAAATATGAGGAAACTGGAGGGAAAGGGAAACCATCACCTAAACCCCTACATTAAAAAACACCAACATTTTCCACTGAAATATGAAGACCATACCCTAATACCCAGGGTTCAGTTTATTGAAATTATGTCGTCGAACGAGCTAAGAAACTAGAACACCAAGAAGGTAGATGAAACCCTTGGAAAATTTTGGCGTCGACATGAGATTCCCCACTGGCAAAAATCCAAAAAGGAGAGAGTTCGACATTCATGATAGACACCTTGTCACCAGATGTAGGATGCCCCATATTTTGTTGTTCAATGGAGCAAGAAGTGACAGACCTAGCCTCCCTGACTGAGTAAATAACATAATCATCGACAACCTCATTACCTAACAGAGGTGGCTAGGCCCATATGACATGGGTTTTTGACATGTCCTGCTCATAATCAAGAAGATCCTCATCCCTCGTGGCCAGGGGACAAGACACTGATAAGTCAAAAGAACAAAGTATAGTGAGGAACCACCTGTAAACAAACCTTACCAAGCAATAACCTTCAGTTAGGAATCCTCAGAGATGTAGCGATATCTGAGAAATTGATGCGTAGAACAACATAAAAAATGGAGATAGGCATTGGAAATGAGAAGAATCATGAGAACTCTGCTAGGTCAACCACAAGCATACAAATTAAGAATGTGAAATGCACATCCCAAACCACAATGATCGCCTGTGCAAAGATCCTTTGATCTTGTTTCTTGCATTCATTTTATAATTATAAATATTGATTAATTATAAATAATATTTTTATTCTAATACTAATTACAAATTTATTAGTATTATAATTTAAAATATGTACCTAGATATATTTAGTATAAATGTTTGTAACATGAAGAATTATCTTCCCCAATTAAGTTTTGTTAGTGCAAGCGACATCTTGAGCTTGTTGTAATGACACTTAGCTTTATCATTGTTGGTTTTGTGCCCTAAATAATTTAGTATTTACCTTAGGTGGAATCCTTTGAATGAGGGGAAGTGCCCATGATCTTTCCTTGAGATATGTTACTAGGAGAGAAAACAATTTAAAAGAAGAAACTTATATATATTAGGTAATTCAATGTACTTAATCAAGCAATATTTTTCAATATTTTTTTAAGCTATTAAAATGTTGAAAAATATGTGCCCAAAGAAATTGGATCTAGTAGTGAGAAATGAGCAATTTTTCACAAGAGACCAAGGTTCAATTCCCATGAAGGTGTCCATCCCTTGATATCGCCATGGGGGTAATGAAAGGTAGTGGTAAAATGTCATCGGATCCCATTGCACACCCTACACACCTAAAAGTAGTGGTTGAATGTGTGAGGCTTGCATTGCACTCCATAGACACCAGAAGGTGCTGGTCAAATGTGTGAGGCTTGCACAACCATGTTTTTATACTTGTTTTGGGATGTTATACATTTCTATCATAACATAGTGAAGACCACATCATATCATTTCAATCAAGGCTAGGGTTTACTACAGACTTTTTCAATATTAGGATTCTTTGAGTAGATCTCCAATTATGGATTTTACAGTTCTCTTTAACCAATCACTTGCACATAATCTTTGGTTTAACCAAGATTTCACTTCCAAGGTAAATTAATGGATTCAAAAAAAGTTGGGATGCAACCTATTATTTGGATGATGTTGCATCCTTTAGGAAACTAGTGAACACATCCATAAAGAAAACTTAACCCTCTAGTCATCAATATACAATTGCCAAGAAGTTTGATACTATCCTCAATATGAACAAAAAAACCATTGAACTAAATAACATAACATTAAGATTTGGAAAATAGGTTTTGATCAAGAAATTTAGATGACCATAACCAATATTAAACTCCTATAGCCCTAGATGCAAGGTTAATGAGATCCCCAAAGGAGGGGAAATCTCCATGTATTCCTTTGTAGTAAGGGATACTTTGGTTCATTTTAAATGATATTTCTACTTTTCATAGTGGACCATGGTTTTTGGGAACTAGTGGGTTGTACCTCAATTTATGGTCATTCGATTCTGACCATGAAGAGAAATTTTTGACCGAAATTCACACCCCTTTACTTGTGGAGCTAACCTATCATTTTGGGGCCTACATGTGCTCCAAAATTTATATTTTAAAATTATTTTTCTTTCTCTCTCAAAGACCGACATATGTAGTGGGGAAATACCAACTGTAGCTCCCCAAAAATCAACATTCCCTCTTAGGTAGGGAGGTATTCACCTTGACTTCCTCAAATGTCCACTTTGTTGGAAAAATTCTCCATCCCAAGAAAAGATTGAATGAGCCCACTATGTTAATGTATCCAGCCATTTCATGTTCTTTTCTAGAACCAAGTGGAAAGCATCTTACATCAACATCATGCAAAGGATCTAGTTACCCACTTGGCACATATCCTTTGCAAATGGATCTAGTCACCCACTAGCTAAATACCTTTTGGCGATATGGTTAGGTACCCCCTAATAGGAGTAAACACAATACTAGTCCTATGTCACCAACTATTTAAGTCATCACTTGGAATTGGGTCAGTATCCCTGACCAATGGTGAAACCCTGAGCCAATTTACCATTCCTTCATTTTGTCACATGATACTTGAATGGTAAAACACTTGTTTGATTCTATGGGGCACTCGTTCTACCCAATAGCCCAATAACCCTTGGTAATATGGTCGGAACCTTCTGACTGAGGGAGCTCTTTAGGCCCTGATGTTCTCTAGCTAATATCCCTAGTCACATTACATGGCTCTTGGTCGATATCCTTGACCTAGGGAGAATATCTGCCCTTGATGCTATAACATCAACACTCCCTCTAACCAAGGGGAGCATTCTCAACCACTCCAAGCTTGTCCTTGAAGTAAAAAAAACTTCATCTTAGGACAAAGGCTTTGTGAGAATGTCAGCAACCTTCTCATCTGTAGAAATGTATTGGAGCCTCATTGTTCCCTTTTGTACCATGTAGTGGTACTTGATCTCAATGTGCTTCAACCTATCATCATAGTTGTCTCCAACACCTGATCAAGCAATCCTGCGAATAGCTTCCAAAACCACACTGCTTCGCGTCTACACAAAAGTAGTTGTAATATACTCAACATTTCCATTGTTGAGTGTGGCAGATGTCTACTTCCTATTCATCTAAGATATCATAGCAGAACCAAAATTGAAGCAACATCTTGATGTTCTCTTCCTGTCTTATGCACTAGATTCCCAATCTGAATCTATATCCCTGCAATTGTACTTCATTATTTGAGACATATCTGTAGTTTCCTATCTAGGGTGCAAGACTAGGCTATATTTATTATCGACTAGGGTGTGTAGAGCCTCTAACTTACACCTCATCATCCACTATTACCTACTGTTTTTCATCACTTACCTTTCTCTTTTGCCTCATTTTCAATGTAAAACCACCTAGATCATTACATTAGATGTCATTAAGCATGATCAAGTAAGCTTTGCTAATGTGTGACTGTTTTGTTTAGATTTTGACATATTTACAGGCATTCCGCAGCCAT
>APFE031612374.1:0-55794 GCA_000404065.3 Pinus taeda
TTTAATAGATTCCTCACTTCTTCTTAGTGTTTACTTGACTTGTCTCTATGTGATCAGTATTCTTGGAAGACAATTTAGCTTCCCAAGATGAGTAAGCCATTGTCAACCAATTTACTAAGGTTCTAATTTTGGGTGGTTTAAACTTTTATTCTATTACATAGTCTCTAAAATATGTGTTCCTTATTCACTGCTTTTTCTCATTGTCACTCTCATAGAATGAGACCCTTCCCTACTACACTGAGGGTTTGAATCTATTGCTGCATAAATATCATATTTGTGCCAACCTTATTGGTAAAATATTTTAATATTTTCTTTGAATTATATTGGTCATTTCCCTTTCAATTTGAGAATAACTTGAATAATATTGAATTTCACTCTATTTTTTTGTGTTTATCGAGGATTTCATGACACCATCAAATATTGAGATTCAGTAACAATGATGCTCCATTTTACTTTGGGTTGTATATAGGTTACCATTTTATTTTGACTATAGAGGAATTCTAGTCCTGAGAGTTTTGTTCCCTCTTCTATAGGTAATTTAGATTTTGGTTTCTTCTTGTAATGGTTAATTTTAGAGTTCTCTAGAAACAATTTTTCCTCCTTCCTTTCTTTTACAGTGAATGGGTTCTTACTGGGTCGCCTTTCATCAATGTTCCTCATGGTGCCCTTCTAAAGCATTAGGAAGAGGAAATACTCTATCCATTTACTTCTTGGTATGGTTCCTTTTTCCATTAATACTGCTTATTTTTATTTTTTTATTTTTTCTTTTGGTTTCTTTTCATTTTTATTGACTCTTCAAATGGAATTATTTGCAAGAATTACTAGTCATCCTAGCTCAAATTTTATAAGGTAACTTCCTTATCCTTCATTTGAT
The DNA here is from genome assembly GCA_000404065.3 of Pinus taeda. Lineage (NCBI taxonomy): Eukaryota > Viridiplantae > Streptophyta > Pinopsida > Pinales > Pinaceae > Pinus > Pinus taeda. The sequence goes on from APFE031612374.1 coordinate 875, forward strand.
AAGGCATATAATTTTTCTTCCACTTATATAACTAGTTATCTAATTCTCATGTTTGTGTTTCTCTTAGGTACTTATAGTTTTAGGTGCATATATTACTTTTATGGACTCCATAGAGAGTTGGGTGCTCATTTTCTCCTATCAAGGCTAATTTCATCTTCCCTCCTAGGTCGGAATCTCTAGTTATATTATGATTCTTGTGGGTGCATGCATGCATATTAATATAATGATTCAAGGTGTATATATGGGATTCTTATAGCTAAATTCTACGTTTTGTTCTAAGTAGTACAATACTAGAATTTACGCACTAATTTTTCCTAAAGATTCATATTGAAATCATTTCTGTGTAATTATAATAGCTCATATGATAGACTAATTTTGAAGTCCTTATTTTTGGAATGCTTTGATTTGTTCTAATGTGACTATTTAATTTATTTTTAATAAAATTCTTATACATTTGATACCATTATTGTATAATCTCTATACACATTTTGTCTACTATGTATTCCTGTACTTTTGTGGACTATTTATAATGTTGGAAAGCTCCAGTAGCTCATTGTTTATTGGAGAATCTCTTACTTTCATATGGAGTCTTCCTCTATTGATCATAATATTTATGCATGAAGATATTAAATGTGGTAGTGAATCTTGCTTAATAATTCTATATTAATTGTAACATCCTTTATAAGTGTTTATGGGATACACGGCCCACTAGCTTTTATTTTATTAAAATCTAGTTGCTTCACTTTCTTTGCAATCATACTGATTTGATATAAGGTCTCACTTCACATCTGATCATATAGATATAATCTGCTTTCTATTGTTTTGTATTCTATTGAGGGAATCCCTTAATATAGTTCTATAATAATTACTACTTCCAAATTTGGAATAATATGTTGAACTTTGCATTCAAAAACATGAATTAAAAATCAATTGAATTCTATTTGGATATCATAACTTCTAATATCCCTTATCCCCTTCTGTCAGTACATTCAACTGATTTATATCATTGGTTTACTAGAATTTTACATAGTAAATTTTCCTTTCATCTCACAAATATTTAAATGAGAAGGATAATACTATGTGCACCATAAGAACCATGTAAATTTCATCTTAAAATATAGAATGCCATTGTTATATTAGTGACTTGGTATAGATATCTACAATTCATACTTATAGCTTTCACAAGACTTGTGGATTCCTTTCAAATCTCATATACTTAACTTTTCCAACTTATTATTTTTATCTATACAACAAGAAAATTATTCTACAGTTTAACACTTGCATTATATGAATTATCTACCATTATAAAGGGATATCGCATACCATGGTCAATATGAAAACTTGTCTACATAGATCCAAATATTAGACATATAAAAATGAAGTATGGTCATGAAGCATGTGGATATTATTTCTTCAACTAGAATATTATTTCTTTCAATTAACATTAAATAATATAAATCTAAATTATCTAGTAGGATCATTAATATAGAACCACAAACATAAAAAACAACCAGAATTCTAACATTGATTTTTATTTATAAAACAATCAGGAACCAAGAACCTGCCTCCCGGCCATGAATTGTTGATAACACCTCTCGCCAAAATTTCTTGACCTCCAAAATAAACAACCCCATTGATTCCTTGGTGGATTATCTTATATATATTTTTCCCAACATATTTTTAGCAATGTACTGCATTTAGGTCTACCATCCCTTTTGCGTAGTTTTTTTTTTTCGAAAGATTTATGTTCCTTAAAGCCCATTTTTTTCTCCCACAACACTGTATTCCACCCTACTTAGTATCTTTCGCCAACTAAGAAATTTAATATGATACTTATCTCCCACCATATTAAATTAATTTATTTTTAATTTTTATCCTAGGGTTTTTTTTGGAGATTTTTAGGGAAGGTCCATCTTGGGCTTGACCACCATCAACTGTTTCAATGCTGGCAAGGAATCTCAAATATTTAGTGCCCTTTCCTAAGTGTTTTCCAAAAAATACTATTTATTATTCCATAAAATAATTACATTATCATAATGTCCAATCATGCCTTCCATTTCCACTCAAACCCATATACATTTTATGTCTAAAATTAGGAAATGATCAAAAAGATATAAATAAACAAAAATGTATGGGTATTATATTGAAGGAACAAATAATTTCCAAGTAGTACTCCTAACATAGATGAATGATATCCACTAGTTGAGACGAAATATCCTGAAGCTTCTCCATAAAAGATGAGAATGAGGGAGGCTCTCTCTTGGCTCGTAGCTAGGTGAATGTCATGGACCAACTCACCTATGCCAAGATCTCTAAATCCAATGTCACCCTGACCATCACCACCCACACCATCACACCCTCCCAGGCCACAACCTCCATAATGTGTACGACCCCGCTGGGAAATCATGGAGGCCAACACCCTATACCATAGAGAATAGTGAAACCACAATACAACGAGGCACCACCTCTAACACAACCAACCATTTACCTGAGCATAAAATTCCTTCTTGTTGGTCACCTTCCAACTTGAAGATGGGAACATATCCAACATCAACACAAGAATGGAACCACACAAACCACCCAAATCCCACACAAGAATACAGACCCTTAACACCTACCCAAAACAGCATGACCTCCAACCAAGTGTTGTCAACTTGCTCACCACCACCCCTAGGATGACAATTTCCATCACAATGACCTTGCACGTGACACCCCACAATATGACCCCCCCAATTGCTCGAAATAGGACACAAGAACTGCATGGGAGCCTAACAACTCGAGTTGCAGGCCACCATGCTCAATGTTAATCCTCCAAAACAAAAGGAAAGAAATTGTTAGGAATGCGGTGCAACTGCAATTACCACCACCTCACTAACCATTCCTTTGATACCCAATGAACCCAAAGAAGCCAGATGACTTTGAAGTATAAACACTACATAAACATCTTACTATATAGTTGGGAAACCACCTCTTGCCACAGTAAAGACGAGAGGTAGCCGAGGACCAAAATACATGAAACAATGTAAACTTTGAAACGAGAACTGATGTTGTTCCCTGTTTCGTAGAGATAGCAAAAAAGTGACCCGATTTTGAAAAGGGGTGATGCGGAACACATATATTATTTAGAGAATAATTTTTGGCACTTAATTTTTTTTTTTTATGTGCATTACATTTTATAATGTTAGTGATTTTCATACTGATATTTTTTAGAGAATAATTTTTGGCACTTCAATTATTTTTTATGTACATTAAATTTTAGAATGATAGTGATTTTCATGTTGGTTTAAAAAATTGGTGATTCAGCATCAACACAAGAATAGAACCACACACACCACCCAAATCCCACACAAGAATACAGACCCTTACCACCTACCAAAAAGAGCACGACCTCCAACCAAGTGTTGTCAACTTGCTCACCACCACCCCTAGGATGACAATTTCCATCACAATGACCTTGCACGTGACACCCCACAATAAGACCACCCAATTGCTCGAAATAGGACACAAGAACTGCATGGGAGCCTAACAACCCGAGTTGCAGGCCACCATGCTCAATGTTAATCCTCCAAAAGAAAAGGAAAGAAATCGTTAGGAATGTGATGCAACTGCAATTACCACCACCTCACCAACCACTCCTTTGATACTCAATGAACCCAAAGAAACCATATGAATTTGAAGTATAAACACTACATAAACATCTTACCGTATAATTGGGAAACCACCTCTTGCCACAGTAAAGACGAGAGGTAGCCGAGGACCAAAATACACGAAACAATGTAAACTTTGAACGAGAACTGATGTTGTTACCCATTTCGTAAAGATAGCAAAAGTGACATGATTTTGAAAAGGGGTGATGCAGAACACATATTTTTTAGAGAATAATTTTTGGCACTTCAAATTTCTTTTTTATGTACATTACATTTTATAATTTTAGTGATTTTCATGCTGATATTTTTTAAAGAATAATTTTTGGCACTTCAATTTTTTTTTATGTACATTATATTTTAAAATGTTAGTGATTTTCATGTTGATTTAAAAAAGTGGTGATTCAACATCAGACACTTTTTTAAAAGACCTATTTTTTTACTTTAACATTTGTAATATATGAAATGTAAATAATTATTGTCTAAATTTAACAATTTTTGAGGCTTTAAATTTTGACACTTTACAATTTTTTATGTCATTTTTTTGGACAAAATAAATAAATTATATATTATATAAAAAAAAAAAAAAAAAAAAAAAAATCTAAACCATAAATAAATTTTGTATTTTTGGAAAAAAAAAACTATCAAATTAAGCAACTAAAAATAGAGATTTTTTAAAAATCATTAACAAGAAACTACCCAAAAAAAAATAAAAACAAACAAGATTTAAAAAATAGGAGAAAACCAATAAAAATCTAAAAAACTGTTAAATTCAAGATTACAAAAAAACCTAAAAACACAAAAATATACTCAAATTAATTAAAAAAAATACCCAACACAATTTTGAATTTAAAATATATATATATTTTAAAAAAACTTAAAAAGCCTTAAAAATATATATATATATATTATAATTATATATTATATATATAGATATATATATATTTATTGGATTTTAAGAAATAACCTTTAAAAATAAAAAATAAAAATTACATTTTTTTATTTTTCAAAAATAAAACCATTTAAAACTTAAAAAATATATATTTACGATTAAAACTTTAAAAAATATATATGCACGTAGCTCCGCCGCCTAGGGTCGAACCCCCACAAGCATGTAGGTGGTGGCTATCTGGTTCCGAGAATCAGATAGCCACCCCCTTGGGTGGTCAGGCAATGGCTACTTGATTCTAATACCCGATTCTTATAATCAAATAACCACCACCCCACTACCCTTGGGGTTGGCTATCCGATTGTTGGAATTGGATGGCTATTTGATTTTGAGAATTAGATAGCCACTGCCTGACCGCCCGTGGGGGTGGCTAGGCGATCGGGAAGTGGCTATTCATTCTCGTTAATTTTCTATTTTTCTTATTTTTTTTGTTATTGCTTTTAAAATATTCTGTGTTTTTAGTAGTTTTTTAATTTTTTTTGTTTTTTGGGTTAACTTTCTATTTTTTTTAATTCTTTTTAAAATTTTCATACTTTTACTACTAAATTTTATAGGTTTTTAAAATATTGTTTATTTACTTTTTTCCTTTCCAATTTTTTTTAGTTTTACAAGTTTAAAAAAAATTATTATTTTGAAAATATGTTTTTCTTATAATTTATTTCTTTATTTTTTTTACTTTATTAATTCTTTTGTTTTATACTTTAATTTTGTTTCTTTTTTCTAACATTTTTATGATTGATTGATTTATTTATTTATTTTATGTTCCTTTTATTTACATTTTGCTACTTTTTTTTAGTTTTTCTTTAATTGTTTTTATTTTTAATTTTATGTTTTCATTATTTTTTAGAAATTTTAATTATTTTCAGAGTCATATAAAATCTTTTATACCATTATTTCAAAATGCTGAAAATTTATCCTAAGAAAAAAATTGTTTTTCTAGCATCAACAATTTTCATTTTGAAGGTGTTTTTTGCACAATTTTTACACATAAAAAAATCAGTTTTACTGTTATTTTTTAAAAATGTTGAAAGTTGACGCTAAAAAAAAAGTCTTCATTCCAATATCATCACTCTTCATTTTTAGAGTGTTTTTGCACAAAAATTTATATTTCACTCCCATTTTTGAATTGATCAAAATTGACCAAAAAAAAACCATCATTTTAGTATACACACTTTTCATTTTTAGCATTGTTTTCATGTTTTTTTCGGCTTTTTTGAGGAGAGTTCCTATTTTGAATTTATAGTTCCCTTTTCAAAGTTTACATTATTACGACTCCTCTAGCCCATAATTTTCTCTCTCTATGTTGTCTTATGATCCTACACATGAATAATAATAATAATAATAATAATAATTTTAAGCAAAGTTATAATTTAGTAATATTTATGATTTTAAATCTTTTCATTGTAAAATGCACAATGACTAAGTGTCCTGATTCCTTTATCTTTTTACCACCAATTTAATTATATGTCTACACAAGTCATAATTTTGATATAGTGAAGGTCCCTTATGTGAAAGTATGATGAAAAAATATCAAGAATTCTACTCTAGCATGATATGAGAATTAGCACTAGTAAGAAAAAGTTATAATATTTAAATTAAAAAAATATCACTTACAATAATTCCATATTTAAAAGATATTCGGGAGAGAGTGATTTAATACCAATATCTCCTAATTAATCTTAATTGCAAGTTTATTGCAAGTTTAATTAGTGGCATAATATTCAGAAAATGATAAATAAATAGAAAGTGGAGAAATTGCTTCGTACTCGAAAACTTTTCTAAATCAATCTATCTTTGACCATCAAATAACAAAAAATGTTATCTTATATACTCTTTTTAGCTCCAACCTTTATAGAGAATTATGGAAATAAAAAAAAAAAATTCGAAAAGTGTTTTATTGAAGAATTATGGAAAAATAAATAAAATCGAAAGTGTTTTATTGCAATGATAGACATGTTTGTTTCAAAATTGGAAAGTAAACTATATATAAAAAAACGTTGAGGATGTGTTTAATCATGATCTTACCTTTTAATTCTAAAATTAAGCTCCCTTAAAGGTTGAAACAACTCTAAATTATTCTGATAGTCCAAAGACAAGCTCCCTTAAACGTTTGAAACAAATCTAAATTAACATTCACTGGTTTTCCATTAAAGCATCAGACGCTATTCGAAACATCCACTGAATCATCAGGTGCGAACAGAAGCAAACGACAGTTCTTTTATCTGAGAATTTGGAAAATATAAACGAATGACGGTTCTTTTATTAGAGAATTTGGAAAATATTTTTGACCATTGCTATTAGATCATTCTCCCAACACTATGGTCGAGGGAGAGACTAAGTAGCTGATGAGGCAGAAAGCGTCAATAGTGCTGAACCTATTTCCCGACAAGGAAAAGATGCTACGATGGGTAATACCAGTGAAACACAATATTATTAGAATACTGTAGAATTGTCACATGGAACTTGGAAAATTAGAGCGCCTTTTCCGAGTGTATATGAAAAAGATGTTTTAGTTTTGATTAATCATGTAAAGAGATTATCATGCTCGAAAAACAAGTAAAGAGATATGGTATATTATTATTATTATTGAATTAAAACTGGGAAAAAAAGTCTATTATTGAAGTTTTGTTATTAAACTATAAAATATTTCTTAACACATTATTTATTGTCATTATAGCACTTATATATAATATATATATATTATATATATATATAAAAGTGGGGAAATGTAATTTATATTTTAAAAGTTTAAGATAATTAGATTGATAATAATATATATAATTTGAAATTTTAAAAATAAAATTTAATTTTATATATAATAATTTATATAATTAAATTATTTAAAATAAAAAATTTAATTGTTTTTAGAAATAATTATTTTTTTCCCAAACATTCTTAAAATTAAAAAAATTTAAAGTAAAATTGAGATGTGTGGAACAATTAAACCCAAATAATACTTAATGATAAAATATTCATATTAGTAAGAACTAAATTTTATCTTTCAAAATCAAAATGGAAAGAATATATGAATATAGTGAAACGGAATCTAATTAAGTTTAAAAATAGAAAACAATTAAAATTAAATTCAATAACCATATTTCTATATAATTAAAGAAAACAAACTTCTATGTTATATATTATAATACTTTTGATTTATTAACATTAAAGAAAATTATAAAAATAACAAATAATAAGTAATACAGGTGAAATCTTGTTTATGGGTTTTGAAATGATGGTAAATTGATGTATTATTAAAGTATTTATTGTTCAATGGTCACTAAGTAGCTAGTTCAAATCCCCTTTACTGAACTAAAATAATAATAATAGTAATTTATAGTCATAAATAAAATCGAAAGTATTATAAAAATAATTTAATATAAATCATAAACAAAATAGTTTTTTTAAATATTTGTTGAAGATTAAATCTGTAAAATCTATCTCAATAACTATGAATAATAAATTTAAAAATTTTTAAGTTCTATTCTAAAATAAATAAGTCAATCCAAAAACTCTATTGTGAAAAATTTAATGAATAGATATAATTTAAAATAATATTTACAATTAAAAAATGATGAGAGTATCTCTGTCAAATATTTGAGCAAATTTTTATTATAACAATTTTATATTAACAATTATAATAATGGTTAATAATTTTATTGAACTAAATTCATCATATTATATTTTAATAGAAATAAATTATGCGTAAGGAATAATTTAAAAATGATGAGAGTATCTCTGTCAAATATTTGAGCAAATTTTTATTATAACAATTTTATATTAACAATTATAATAATGGTTGATAATTTTATTGAACTAAATTCATCATATTATATTTTAATAGAAATAAATTATGCAGAAGGAATAATTTAAAAATGATCAGAGTATCTCTGTCTCAAAACTATAGATATAAAGTTGATTTAATATAAGTCCAACTTAAATTTATTAAATAAAGATTAATAAAGTTGTAAATATTAATATAATATAAACTAGTGCTAGTAAAAATACTTGACTATCATTAAATCTGTCTTTAAAAAAATATTATTTTGAAATCGTAATCTTAGAAAAACCCCAAATATGTACTTTTAAAACTTTCCTTCATGCAAATCCGTTCCTCCGACCATCACGTTGTAATCAAGTCATATTATTGGTGTCTCCTCCTTTAAAAGTGATAGATTGTCGTGAAGCGATGGACAATACGTTGTTTGAAAGGTCCAACCTGTAATTTTCTCCACCATTATGCGCTGGTTAGCAATATTGAATATGCCAATGATCTTAAGTGTGCCTTAAAAATATGCTTAACCTTTCAATACCTATCTTCACGGTCAACTAGTATCAAAAGTTTAACAAGGGAAGCGCATTTCCCATGCAGAGCACCGAATCGAGTTGGCGGGTATTAGGTTTCCTTGTTAGTATGGAACCTTGACTAAGGCCGAACGCTTTAAGAAAATAATCATATATAATACCTTCGGCCATACTGTCACTATAAATTATGAGAGGTAGTTGTGAAGATTGATTAGAGGGAGTTATGAAGATTGATTTTCTAGATTAAGACTAGCAGTTACCGATAGCAGTTACCCATTCACCATGTGTATCCTCTTAAATTTTAAAAATTATGCTCGGCTTAAATTTATTTATAACTTATTTGGGAGAAGGATTAACGAATGAAACAAAATAAATTATCCCATAGTGATTGATGCCAAGAACAGTTACGATCAGTATGAAACATCCATTCGGCGTTATATATATATAGATTAACGGTCTGAGTTCTTCAAAATTAGTTACCAACTAAACATCTACAAAAGCAAAAGGGAGAAAAAGAGAGATACGGGACTAGGGGATTCACAATAGGCGGTCTGTTGTTCTTTCTGAGGAATAAAGGCAATGGAGATAGAGGCAGGTGGAATTACATTAATTGAGAGCAAAAGCCAGCGTTAGTGATTCATTAGTTAATCAAGTTTCATGCTACTGGGCATTGGGGTCATGGGTTATGATTAATCGAAATGGGCAGTGCTTGAGAATGCTCCAAACAATTCCTCTTGAATAAGATGTGAGAAGTTTGTGTCGGGTAAGAGCGTGAGAAGTTTGTGTCGGGTAAGATGTGAGAAGTTTGTGTCGGGTAAGAATGCTCTTTCCGAGCAGGCTATTTCACAACTGTGTGCTACGCAGCTGATACATGCAATGGCGCGAAATACTTCACCCAGTTTTATTCCTAGAAAGTCTCTGCGAACAAAGGTAAGTATATCGTTAAGTTTCCTAAAAATATTTATTTATTTGTGATGTTTTTTGCGCAAATGAGGTATGTGCGTTAATTAGTTTAACTCTTGGAAATATTTTTCATATGTGAGTTACTTTGTTTAACTCTGATCCGTCACAATTACTTAAGAACGAATAAGATTTAAGTAATTAAATTCTTCGAAATATTTCATGCGTTCGAATTTGAGTAAATGAGCTTTTTATAAAAGTTTCATTATATTTTATCAAGGAAAGTATATTACTTGAGTGAATGAAAAGGTGCATGGCAAAAAGTAAGTTAAGGTTGTTGTTTTTTTGGGAAACAAATCATCATATGTTATCTCTTTTTTTTTAACGAAAAGGGAAAGACAATAAATTAGTTCATTAAAAAAATTGTGAAAGTAAATTTCCTTATAATAAAAATAAAAAAATAAGTTAATTCATAAAAAAGATTGTGAGGATAATTTTCTTGGAGATATTAGCATAATTTTTGTAGACTCTTAATAGTAATATGTGCACAATAATTATATCTATCATAGTGGAATTCTTGGAATAAATTTCTATGTTTATGCTTGAAAAGAAAATATTAATTGCATGCATCATGGTATTATACTTTGAAGTGAAATGTTTTTGCATGCATTTTCAAATTCCTTGAAAAGATAAAGTTAATTAGATTATTTTTCTTGGAAGGATTTTGATGAATCTGTATGCATATATTACCTATGTTGATTATTTAAAGACTACAAGCATTTGAGTGTAGAAATATTGCATAGGAGTTTTGTGCGTAAATTGATGAAAAATAAAGATTACTTTCAAAAGATGCATATGAATCTTATTCATACAAAAACAACAAAGCGCTTGCTACTTGAAAAGTTTATGTGCATTGAAGTAAGGGTCATTGTGTTACAAAAAAAACATGTTGAATGCACAAAATTGTAGTAATTTTGATATAGAAAATATTTTTTTTGTGTGTAGATAAAAAATTTATTATCTTAATTTTCTTTGTTGACTTAAGGGGGCCTTACCCAAGTACAGAGTAACAAAACCCTAATTACTAGCCCTTTCGACAACAACCTGCATAGCTTAGGCTGCAATCTCATCTGAAGGAGTGTTATGGGATGATAGAACCAGGTTTCTGCATCCAGAGACTATGTGATGTGTATTCCAATTTCCCTTTGGCTTAGATCAATCTAGAGCTTCCTATGGTCCCCTATTGCAACTCTATCCAAATGACTTCCAGACTTTCATGAAGTTCTATGATCACACTTATCAGAGCTCAAAGAAGTAGACATACAACTCTCATTGAGTAATTAACAATCCTATATATGCCTTCCCGCAAATCTTTCCATTTCGAAGAGTTATATGATGAGATCTATCTAATGTCTTCACGAAAACAATCCATTATACTTTTAATGCAAGAATATTAAATATTTAATAGATACGTGCAGAGAATACAATTTATTTCATAGGAAACAGACCATTAAGAAATAGTGCATAAGCTTAAATAAAATTAAGAACAAGACATAGAAGTAATAGATTCAACCCAAAATTAGTCTTTATTAGATTCAACATTAAATTTACAGACTCTTCCACCATGCACACGTAGTTGTAGAGGCTCGCATCCTCAACTGTAGACTTGCCAAGGTCTCCGTGCACTCAACTATAGGAGCCTTCACCTTTGGCCTAGGTGTAGGACAACAAATATTTCTTGCCTTAATACTTTTCCTTTATACTCATTCTTCACAAAAAGTTATTATTCTATACTCACTATGACTCAAATATTTATTACTTTTATATTACAATACCATGGCCCATGACCTATGGGTAAGTCTCAAAACCATCCTATCACCTACCCATATAAGGGGCTAAACCACCTTTGACTCTTACTTAGCTGCATGATTTGCTTTCCCATTTCGCAAATATATTACATTCTTTACAAAATTCTTGACCAAAACTGGTTAAACTAACCCAAAATTGACCCTAGGGACCCTATCCCAACAACCACCCAACACAAATATGGTGACTCATCCTCGAGTCACTCAGTTGGTTGCTGTAGTTTATTGCGCAGCTCATTGAAATCCTGCTTCAATGCTTCCATATTTGCGATGACTTGCACTGCAACCTACTTTACATCTTCGACCTAATTTTCTATAGTTGGTCCCTCTACTGCAAGCTACATGGTCCTATGAGTTCATAAAAAAAGATTGTGAGGATAATTTCCTTGGAGATATTAACATAATTTTTGTAGACTCTTAATAGTAATACGTGGACAAATGGTCCTATGAGTTCATAAAAAAAGATTGTGAGGATAATTTTCTTGGAGATATTAACATAATTTTTGTAGACTCTTACTAGTAATACGTGGACAATAATTATATATATTATATTGGAATTCTTGAAATGAATTTCTATATTTACTCTTGAATAGAAAATATTAATTGCATGCATCTTCATATTATACTTTGGAGTGAACTGTCTTTGCATGGATTTTCAAATTCCTTGAAAAGATAAAGTTAATTAGATCATTTTTCTTGGAAGGATTTTGATGAATCTGTATGCATATATTACTTATGTTTATTATTTAAAGACTACAAGCATTTGAGCGTAGAAATATTGCATAGGAGTTTTGTGCGTAAATTGATGAAAAATAAAGATTGCTTTCAAAAGATGCATATGGATCTTATTCATACAAAAAAAATAAAGATTGCTTTCAAAATATGCATATGGATCTTATTCATACAAAAGCAACAATGCATGCTTGTTACTTGAAACGTTTATGTGCATTGAAGTAAGGGTCATTGTGTCCCAAAAAAACATGTTTTATGCAAAAAATGGTAGTAATTTTGATAAAGAAAATATTTTTTGGTGTGTAGATAAAAAAATTATTATCTTAGTTTTCTTTGTTGAGTTAAGGGGGCCTTACCAAGGTTCACAGTAAGAAAACCCTAATTTCTGGCCCTTTTGGCAACAACCTGCATAGCGTAGGTTAAAATCTCATCCGAATCAGTATTGTGGGATGATAGAACCAGGTTTCTGCATCCAGAGATTGTGTGATGTGTATTCCAATTTCTTTTTGGCTCAGATAGATCTAGACCTTCCTATGGTCCCCTATTGAAACTCTATCCAAATGACTTCCAGACTTTCCTGAAGGTCTATGATCACATTTATTAGGCCTAAAAGAAGTAGACATACAACTCTCACTGAGAAATTAACAATCGTATATATGCCTTCACGCAGATCTTTCCATTTCAAAGAGTTATATGATGAGATCTATCTAATGTCTTCACGAAAACAATCCATTATACTTTTAATGCAAGAATATTAAATATTTAATATATACGTGCAGAGAAGTTTATTTCATAGGAAAAAGATCATTAAGAAACAATGCATAAGCTTAAATAAAATTAAGAACAAGACATAAAAGTAATAGATTCAACCCAAAATCAGTCCTTATTAGTTTCAACATTAAATTTAAAGACTCTTCCACCATGCACAACTAGTTGTAGAGGCTCGCATCCTCAACGGTAGACTTGCCAAGTTCTCCATGCACTCAAATATACGAGCTTTCACCTTTGGCCTAGGTGTAGGAAAACAAAGCTTTCTTGCTTTAATACTTTTCCTTTATACTCGTTCTTCACAAAAAGTTATTATTCCATACTCACTATGACTGAAATATTTATTGCTTTTATATTATAATACCATGGACCGTGACCTATAGGTAAGTCTCAAAACCATCCTATCACTTACCTATACAAGGGGCTAAACCACCTTTGACTGTTACTTAGTTGCATGCTTCGCTTTCACATATTTTGCAAAGAGAAGTTTGTGTCGGGTAAGAGCTTTTGCGAGCAGGGTATTTCACAACTGTGTGCTACGCAGCTAATACATCCAATGGCGCGAAATATTTCACCAAGTTTTATTCCTAGAAAGTCTCTGCGAACAAAGGTAAGTATATCATTAAGTTTCCTAAAAATATTTATTTATTTGTGATGTTTTCTGCGCAAATGAGGTATGTGCGTTAATTAGTTTAACTCTTGGAAATATTTTTCATATGTGAGTTACCTTGTTTAACTCTGATCTATCACAATTACTTAAGAACGAATAAGATTTAAGTAATTAAATTCTTCGAAATATTTCATGCCTTTGCATTTGAGTTAATGAGCTCTTTATAAAAGTTTCATTATATTTTATCAAGGAAAGTATATTACTTGAGTGAATGAAAAGGTGCATGGTAAAAAGTAAGTTAAGGTTGTTGTTTTTTTGGGAAACAAATCATCATATGTTATCTTCTATTTTTTTAACGAAAAGAGAGAAAATAAATTAGTTCATTAAAAAAATTGTGAAAGTAAATTTTCTTATAAAAAAATAAAAAATTAAGTTAGTTCATAAAAAAAGATCGTGAGGGTAATTTTCTTGGAGATATTAGCTTAATTTTTGTAGACTCTTAATAGTAATATGTGCACAATAATTATTTTTATTATATTGGAATTCTTGAAATAATTTTTTATGTTTATGCTTGGAAAGAAAATATTAATTGCATGCATCATCGTATTATACTTTGAAGTGAAATGTCTTTGTATGCATTTTCAAATTCCTTGAAAAGATAAAGTTAATTAGATTATTTTTCTTGGAAGGATTTTTTGATGAATCTGTATGCATATATTACCTATGTTAATTATTTAAAGACTACAAACATTTGAGCATAGAAAATATTGCATAGGAGTTTTGTGCGTAAATTGATGAAAAATAAAGATTGCTTTCAAAAGATGCATATGGATCTTATTCATACAAAAACAACAACACATGCTTGTTACTTGAAAAGTTTATGTGCATTGAAGTAAGGGTCATTGTGTTACAAAAAAAACATGTTGTATGCACAAAATGGTAGTAATTTTGATATAGAAAATATTTTTTTTGTGTGTAGATAAAAAATTTATTATCTTAATTTTCTTTGTTGACTTAAGGGGGCCTTACCTAGGTTCAGAGTATCAAAACCCTAATTGCTGGCCCTTTTGGCAACAACGTGCATAGCGTAGGTTGTAGTCTCATAGGAAGTAGTATTGTGAGATGATAGAACCCTACATCCAGAGACCGTGTGATGTGTGCTGGAGAGGTAAATCCCCTCTACGGATAAAGGCGATCCCTACTAGCCCAAAAGGGGTCTAGCAACAATCAAACAATGCTACTCTGCAGGTTCCTAGTTTTAATTAACAAGTGGGTAAGGGAAACCTACTTGGATTCCAACGCTATGTTTGATGAAGAGATGATCCTCTTGCTCCTTCGCTCCAGCCGATCACAGTCCTCCACTATCCTCGCGGACGGACACCTGCACAAGCAAAGAGAGAACAAACACAAGCGTAAAATCTACTAAAAACAACTATGTATTAGTCAGGAAGGATACAATTTACCTTAAATTATTCATAGGACAAATGGAAATGGAACCATAAGAGTAGTCATCTATCTTTATTAAACAGAAAATAGAGTAAGGTACAACCAAAGTCCTGACGCTGAGTCCTTCTTTAGAGGGTCCAGCCAGCATGTCTTCCAAGCATTCACCTTTGAAGTGGATCTCCCAAGTCAAAGAGGTCTCTCTCTCACACACAAGGCAACAAGCTCATAACCTTCCTCAAGCTCAAAAGCAATCCTCACACAACACACAAAATGCCTACAAAGAGCAGCACTAATGCACTAAGAATTCCTCAATCAAAGTCTATATGTTCCAAACTAGCTGCTCATGGGCAATGGAGGAGGCTTATAAAGGAGAAGGAGTCTCCATGAATAGGTAAAGGATGAGCTTTCCCCCCAAGATAAGTGGATGGTCAGTCGAACAGACATGCCAAAGAAAGGATGGTGACCTCAACAATGCTAACAACCAAGTCTAGAGTCATCTGGAAGGTTGGCTGTTAGAACAAATTCGCCCAAACAGGATCAGCGCGGGTGCAAAACTGGGCTGGCGCGATGGCATCGCAGATCAACTATAGAGGAGGTCTGGTCAGCGCTCAAGGGTATGAACGGAGGGCGCGCTGTCCGTAAAATCAGACCAGCGAAGAAAACACGTGTGCTTCTGCGCTGGCAGCGCAGCAGTTACACTAGCCTCCGCCGGTCAGCGCGGTTATTTAATTAACAGACGCGATGATTCATTTAACTTAGGCAAAGAGGGTTTTTAGCCATTTCAAGGAGCATGAGCTTAGGTGAATGTAGTTTTATAGCACAGTAGGGAGACTGACATGATGGCAGTGACATTTTACTGTGTAACACTAAGCTACATTGAGTTAACAATAGAA
The DNA here is from genome assembly GCA_000404065.3 of Pinus taeda. Classification (NCBI taxonomy): domain Eukaryota; kingdom Viridiplantae; phylum Streptophyta; class Pinopsida; order Pinales; family Pinaceae; genus Pinus; species Pinus taeda. Next base: position 16,984 of record APFE031612374.1, read on the forward strand.
AAAATTTAAATTGAGTAACACACATTCCAAGTTAGCCCAAGGCCTTGCGCACGAATTATCCCCGAATTACCCTTTTCTAACAAGAGGCAAACAAATAATCATGTTGATCCAGGATAGCAAATGTAGGAAATACATCAACTAAAACATGCAAGATAAATATAATGAATGTTAGATTTTTTGTTAATCTTCACATATCCTCTGGACCTGCATCTCCTAGAAAGCAAGGTTTTGTCTTACTGTCTATGTAAGGACAGCTGAATAGTACTTTAGGAAGGTTAACTGACCCTTGCTTTATGAATAGCCCTTTAGGAAGAAAAAATCATTTTAGCCTTTATCTATAGAGAAGTATTGAATACATTTAATTAAATAATAAAAAATATATAATGAGGCAACAAAAACTGTCACAAAAAAGGCAGACAGAGGAGAATGCAACAGAGAAGACACCATGATAATCAGGAAACAACTTGAATAGATAAATTGTAGTCACACTTTGTAAGTGTGGGAGAATTCCAGATAATGTAAGGTTGACTCATGCATTTTATTTCCAAAGCACTGCAATTCTCTATCATATATTTTACTCTCTAATATTGCACTCTAGTGTTGCGAACACAAGCTCAATATCTCTTTTTGATTACTGGATTTTTTTCCAATATTTGATACCAAAGCTAATGGTCTATTCATAAGGAAGGCCAGACTTTTATTTTCAGATTGGTTACCTATTTGAAAAAGAACAAGCAATATAACAAACACCCATGCAAATTAGAAGTCTCAAAGTACACCAGAACCATGGTTGTAGCTAGCTTGACATTCTTCTTTGTCTAAAACAGATCTGGTTGTAAAATTTAACAGCATGGGATTTCATCTGGAAGCTGCTAATGGGAATTCCATTATTGAACAAGATCATTTAGCATTCTGGAAGAAGATGAAGTCAAACATACCATATGAACTGCTAGAATCAACAAATGGGAAACTAATAATCACAGGACTCTTACTTGTAGCATTTTGAGCATTAATGATCAAATGACTCACATCAACAATGCCAAAACACCAAAAGAAAAATGGGGCACACATGTGTGAAAATAAAGCTATAACTGTGAGATTTGTCTGAGGGAAATTCACCAAATAAAGATGAGGCTCCTAATATGTAGCCAAACACAACAATCAATTGAAATTCAAGCTGTTTAACATTTATGAATATCAAGCTGTCATCCTAAGATATAGCTGCAGAAGTTTTCACAAATAAATATGACAACCTAAGATGTGGCCAACAACATCAATCACTTCAAAAAATTGTTAGAGATGCTAGCACCTATTGAGGCACCAATTCAAAATGTACATGTAGTCATTGCCTTTCTTGAATTACTAGCCTAATCTTATGACAGTCTGGTCACTTCATTTCACATAGAGCCCAGATCACCATAATAATGCAAGAGAAGACATGAAAGAAATATTCAAAGGTTGATAAAAAAAAACACAGTTTTCTTTTAGAAAGTAAGAATAAGAAGTTCGAGAAAAAGGTTGTTGATTTGACACGAAAATGAGATTCACTTGCAATTATATTTTTTTTTGCTAAAATAGCAAGGTATAATTCATTTATTGCAGAAAGCAATGGCACCACACCAAAGGAGCATTGGAAAATGTTTTCAGTTGGAAAGGAGGATAAATTAAATGTGGCAACATACTTCAGGTAGTCTGAGCCTACTACTTACATCAATGCTCCACCAATTGGCGCCCTTGCATTTTTCCGTGGTCATCCTTCCTAGCAAGCATGTGAAAATTAATGTGCACCAAATTCCTCTCACAAAATTGAATATATTTGTACTCAAAATCTCACCGCAATAAAAAGCCCAAATAAACTATGTGCCTGGCAAAGTGCACAGGCAGGCACAATGGATGCAGGAAGCTTGCAATGGCGGTGGTTTAGGATTATATGATTTTCATGGCCTCCATGGCTAAGTGGGTAGTACACAATCAAGCACACTCGATGCAGGAGCTTGAGTTTGCTATTGTAATGGATGTGGTTTATTGTATTTTTTCAGCTAAAAAAATTGTGTTTGGAGCAGTTTTCAGATATATATAATTTTGCTTGAGATTGGACCACGTTTGGAGCAATATTTAGATATATATAATTTTGTTTGAGATTAGACCTCCCTACTTAACTATTAACCATTAAACCACATCCTGAAAACTATTGAACATGTCTGAATGGCTAAGTGGTTCGTTATAAATCTGGTAACTGATTACGATGCAATGGGAAAACACCTTCAGTGTCGCTCGAACCTACGCCCAAGTGGATACCTTGAATGTATCTATTTCGCTAGACGTTGGGAGCTGCCAATACAGAAAATTTATAGCAGCATGGGGTGGGATTCGTATGCATGGGCCTTCTGGGCACCCGCCAAAATGGTGGATGTCATTGTTCACATAATATAATTTACCTTACGCCTAGGGCATAGCCTGCTGGGATTCAACACCGCGAGCGGACCTGCGAGGTGAGCAAGCACCGTGAGCAGGAAAAACGAATGCTCAAGAGGACCTATTCTGGTTGTGCGAATGGAGCAAATGAATGTTTGGCGTGAGGGATCGTTTGAAATTGCGCCGGTGTTGGTTGCCAACACAGTGGGTGCCAGCTTGGAGGTGGTGGGGCAAAGAAGCGTTAATTAGTGTTATATGCTATCGATTGCCTTACATAGTGTTATCTGTTATCTATTGCATTACGGCGTTTTCTTTGCAATGTCTGGTGCAAATGCTAGTTATATGGCTAGCAAATATGTTTTGTTATAAGGAATATTGATTCATTTATGATCCGGGCCGAATTCTAACAACGATCAACATTGATTCAATCTAAAGTTGCTAGAAGCGGTGTTGTCTATTCCTGACATCGATTGTTGTTTTGATTGATATCGAGGGTGATGATCCTTCGCCTTACAAGGGGGTTCAAGGTGGTTATCAAAGCTGCTCGAAATTGATTTTTATGCGTGTAAAGCCAAGATTACATATCCACATAGGACCAGGAATATGTTGATTACTTTCACAGAGAAATAGGAGGCCATCCAAATGCCGTAGTCTCCAGTGTCCACCTCCAATAACTTTAATATTTTCGTTTATCATTGTGTGGATGCTTTGCGGACTACAGAGTTCATCCGTGAAAGGTGGTCTCCAGGGTCCACCTCCAATAACTTTAATATTTTCATTTATCATTGTGTCAATGATTATGGCATCTCTTTTATAACCTTTTCTTTCGTCGACGTGCAAGCGTTGGGATGCATTGGGGCTGAATGTAGGGAACTGTCTGCTCCAATTCTAGTGAAATTTGTTGGGATGGATACTGATGATTTTAACTTGCCATCTGTCAATCCAAATACAAACCATGGTCGATTTTAACTCATCATCTGTCATTACAAATATAAACAAAGCGATTCACTTGGTAAGTATTTTGACATATTTATATGTAAGTTAAAAAAAATAACTAGCTTGAAAGACGTGATAAACTTTTTTGTTACTTTTTTGGTAAATGTCATTATGTATATTATTTCATGTAAAGAATGTCAAATTACAAACAATGATTTAGCTAAAGGAGTGGACATATATTCAAACACTGAAGATGGGGAGTTTTTTGGGAAGTGATTAATTTAAGCTATTTCATTTATTCGGGTTATCAAAGTTTTTGACTGAATTTAATGGTATGCACAATAAATATGGAGATGGAGTATGGGTTACATGAGGAAAAGGACAAGCCCCATACCACCTCTATCCTCGTGTGACGTGTTGGTGAAGTCAACATGCAAGATGTAGATAATGGGATCAACAACAAAAGAGACCCATGGAAAAGAGACTCATGGAGTTAGGAAAATCATAGAAGAATTGTGATTGAAGAGGAGCATGGAGCATATTATGGTATGAAACACATAGAGAAGCCCAACATAGAAAGTAATGAATGCATGAGCTCCTGGAGGAGTGTGAAGAGAAGAGAAGACAAGACAAGGAAAGCAGTTAATCCCTATGAACTTTATGGTGTATGACCAGTGTTGTTATTAGTTTTGTGATGGCTAGTGAAGTCTCAGCGAAGAATATGACTCACTAATGCTAGCTGTTTTTGTTGGGAACCTCTAAGTGCTTTCCTTGGGCTGAGAAACATAGAGATTTTTTTGAAGGGTGGTTAAACCACTAGGGTGCTTGTTGCAAGACTATTAACCAGTTAACAGGTGGAGACTCTATGGTGCTTACTGCTGGAGGTTGTTGTTAACCACCCAAAACATGTGCTTTGGATTCTTGTAGTGCTTGCCATGAAACTCCAACTATTAACCACCTTTAAAGTGAGATCATACTCCTGGACTGAGAAAACCTTCATTGTGCCTAGGGTGAACCCTATGATCTATTTATGAGAGAGAAAAGAGTCACTGTAGTGCTTATTGTTGGAGGTAGTAGATAAACCACCTCGACAATGCACTCTCTCTCATCTGATTAATTGTGGTTGATGTGAAATTCCCTTGAGTACTTAACTCCTTATGCTATGAATCCAACTCAGGGGTGGTGAATTGCAACAAATATTGCTATGTAGTTGACATATGGCTGGGTGGAGAGTTGAAGTCCCTCCCTTAGTTTCTAGTTGTTCAAGTTAATCAGATAAGTGTATTTACTATGTGTATGTTGCACTATGAATGATGTTTGATATGTATTATTTCAGTGTATGTATCAACACTATTAATGGTGGAATGCGACATTCATGTTTGTCTATGATGAGATCTCTCACATGAAGGGAAGAGTTATTTAAATGGTCATGTATGACTACTTGATGTGCATAACTAAGCTATTACAATGTATGATTTCTGTTGTCTCATATGCTCTAAATATCATTAATATTTAATTGTTTAAAGCTTTTGAATATCTTTCTAGATAAGGACCATGGTTGATGTTGTGTATGACATGGTTGACTAGTAGACCTAATCATTAGGGAAATTTTGAGGTCTAAAATGGGCCTCCTAAGGAAATTATAGAATAATAGTGGAAATAATAAAATAATATTAGATTACATCATATGGCTTTACTCAAATTTCAAGCAACAACAATTGCTGGATGCAAAATTTGATTCATCATCTAAGGAGTACCCATGTTGCATTATTTAGATGCACCCTACTACACGAAAAATGAGAAATACATGAAAAAATGTGATTGCAATCACATTTTTTCATGTATTTCTCATTTTTCGTGTAGCAGGGTCCATCAAAAGTATGCAACATGGGTACTCTTTGGATGAGAAATTAAATTTTGCATCGAACAAGCACTTTCGCTCGAAATTTGAGTAAAACCTTAGGGAGATAAATTGAAATATGAGTTGAAAAAGTAGTTTTATTATTTTATTATTTTTTTCACTTTTTTATTAAAAAAATGGTGAATTATCCCCATGATTGACATTATCATCTTGAATCATATTGGTTCTTATAAAGTTTATTTTGGTTGTACATTTTTCTTAGGAGGCCCATTTTAGACCTCAAAATTCTTCTAATAAGTATTTGCTTGGGATAGTTCATGTGGTTTTGCATGATGTGGTTGTATTTGAAATTACAAAATGAATATCTTTGCAATGTTTTTATGATTATGTATAATGTTAGAATGTTCAATGTTTGGATAAGGGTTTCATCCCTATAAAATTGATCTTATGAGTAATGCTTTGATTCAAAGAAGCTCTAGCCAAGTCCCTTGAAGTTCTCAAATTTTGTATGTCTAAGTAATGCATAAGTTGGAATTTGTATCCAAGGCAAGATCAGTGATTGGGAGATCGATGTATCCGATGTTGGATGAGTCATTGGGAGATCCATGCATCTAGTGTTGGATGCCATTTTGGACTTTACCTTTTAGTGTATCTTGGGATGCAGTAAGGAGAAGAGGCATATGAGTATAACAATTTGATGGGGCCAGCGCACGTGGTCCCGTACTACCCTAACTTACGTGTACCTACACTACTAATTAGACTTGGATATAATGTGATAAAATTTATATTTCCGAAAATCTCTTAACAGTCTGAGTGGGATGGTGATATAAAAAACTAAATCTACAAGTTTTTAAGAGGGAGAATTTTTGTAACCCCATCTTCATAATGAAGCCATGGAGGTTGGGTTAATTAAAGGTAACACCTCCCACAGAACCATAAGAGAAATGGGGTGGGGGAAGTGTTATAAAAGACACCATTAAAAATTGGAGACAAGCTACTTATTCAAATTCATTCTTGAACCACACATGGAAACTCTTTCCAGGACTTTTTCTTTGAGAGGTTTGGAAGGAAATGAATTAATAAATATTCAAAATGAGCACAAATGTAGGAAAAAATTGGTTAAAATTTTAGGAAAGCATCGAGGAAACTAGAAACTATTTTGATTCCTCCATCATAAAAAAAGGACTAACAATGAAATGAGCATGATGAAATCATATTGATAGTCTTTGAGCTTCAACCTAGAGATCCTTTCCAGATCCAAGCTTCCATGAACCCCAAGGCATCATTCTAGATAGATGGAACTTCCACTTTCTAAATTTATTACGTTGAACTTTGATGGTTCTTCAAAGGGAAACCCTGGACCAACTGGTTTTGGGGGTGTATTTAGAAATAACAAAGGACAATTACTATAAGTTTATGTAGGCAAATTGGTCTTTGAGAGTAGTAATACAACCAAAATATATGCTTTGGAGTTTGGGCTACTCATAGTAGCCCAATCTTTGGAGTATTGATCATGCTTCTTAATTGGAACTTTTAGCCTCTATAGGTATCTTGTTTCTTCTTGATTGGAAGTTTTAGCCTCCACAGATATCTTGTTCTTTTATTTCAATGCATCTTGTGAGATCTTAAATTTAAGTTCAAACTCCCTTTTTAGCATTGCATCTTTTTCTCATTTGGAGAGGAATTTTGTCCTATGGTTTTTTCTCCTTTTTTCCACTTATGAGAATTTGTGCTTGAGCACTTAATATGGCTAATTTATTGAGACCCAATTTTCCCTTATAGTTATTCCCTATATCCACTTAAGTGGGAGTGTTAATGTTAATTTTCAACATGATTTTTCTATTTTCCAATTAATATTAGTTATAAATTCACATATACATCTCCATTTACCAAGTTGTAATGAACTAATTGCTTGCCTCGAGAGGCCTTCTCCAACCAGTATGGTAGAGATGTTTTTAATTGGTTAAAATTGTTGGCTTGTTAGGGCCTGACCTAGGTTTAGAGTTAATTAGCCAAAAAAATCCCTGTACTACTGGCCCTTTTGGCAACAGTCCACAGAGCGCGGAGTGAGGTCTCACTCGAAGTAGTATGGGGGGGTGCTGGAACCAAGTTTCTGCACCCTTGAGAGGTCTGAGGGGTTGATTTGGTCCAACTATGAGTCCCTTCATGCATGTTACTTCACGCACTTCCCTGGTCTTCACACCCTAATATATTCACCTTCGTGCAGCCCTAACTAGGGGCTGTGGGGCTTCCGCGCTACTGGAGCAGCAATCTGTACTAATTCCCTAAGTCACACTTGAGATCTTACTTGTCTTCTTATACTAGTCAGTTATCTTCACGTAAATGAATGCCTTATGTTATATTTATTTATACAACACATTCATATGAGTTCGCGCAACAAAAAAATAGTAAACTTGTAATTCATACCCAATAATACATTAACAAGAAAAGATACACAAAAATATGGTAAAACTTCTCTTTATTAATTCTTACAACGGTTATAGACTCGACCCTCCCTGTGCACTCAGCTGCAGGGGTTTGCGCATCAGCTGCGGACTACTGGGCCTCTGCACACTTAGTTGCAAAGCCTTCTCCTACTCTATGACCCAAAGACACGACCTACACTTCGACTCAATGCTTCTATTCCTTCTATTAGATTGATGTCTTTCTTGCACTTAGAGCCTCGCTCTATTTATACCATCCCATGGTCCGCGGACCATGGGTAGATCTTTCAAACCGACATTACATTAAAAAAAAAGGGCAGACAACCTTGTGACTCTATTATGACTTCGCGCTCCACACCCACAAATCGTAGAGTATTTACAATGGACTTAGTCAAAACCTGGGTTTTAAGCCCCAAAACATGCCTTGGGGTGATTCCTCGCCCAATAGGCTCCCAACACAAACATTGTGACTCACCCTTGAGTCAATCTGTCAGTGCAGAGATCTTCGCATAGAGACCCTCCAACTCTGCTCGAACAGCTAGGGTTGGCATCACATTGAGCGACTGCCTGCTGAATCTCCTGTACACATTGTTCCGAGACCGCGGTGTCGAAACTACTTCCCTGGATTTGTTCTTGTGTCCCTTGCATTTGCGCAAGCTTGCCTTCAGTTGTTGCTGTAATGACGAAGGCCTCGTCGATCCAAGGCTGAACGTGCGCCTTCAAAATTTCTTCTTGGTGTCGTGCAACGTCCACTTGCTCTTTCAGTGCTTTGGCCTGTTGCATTCATTCGAGCCTCTGAGTGAGGGCCACCATTTGCGCTGTCCCTTTGATGCTGTCATACTACTATTGGAGCTCATGCACCTCTGTATCTAAGCATTGGATGTTAGGGTCCTCTTGCAGATTGGTGAGGATCTTGAATGACTCTTCCAACATTCTGGTGCAGTCCCTTACTGCACTGTTAATCTCCTCCATCCTCGATGTAATAGCGCTGGCGCATTGTTCTATGACTTTTGGAGGGGTGGATGGTTGCACCTTCAACCACAGCTCTGCTATCTGAAGGTTTAACTCCAACTGAACCTTGGCCATTTCTTCTCGTGCCTCGTGCACCCCTATTGCTAATATTTGGATGCGCGCCTCTACTGGTGCTTCTACTAGGATGTCCAACTTAGGAACCATCTGGTAGGCTTCTTCCAGTACCTATACCATCTGCCTGTTTTGTGACACAACCTCGTCACGCTGCAAGCTCAACTGTTCCATGTTGATCTTTTGCTCGCTCAACACTTGCAACATGCACCTCTTCGTAGCCCATAGTTCTATAGTAATCCCATCCTACAGAACATAGAGCATCTCCTGCAGGAGCGCAGCCATGTTGATCCCAATACCTTTTAGGGTGTTGATCGTAGGCCTGTCGGCCTCATTTGTTGTAAACAATGCCCCTTCTGGCAGCACGATTGTGTTGGTTGTCCAAGCATGTAGAATTTGCTTGGCTGGAGCTGTCCCTACTGTGAGGCTGGTCGAAAGTATACCAGCCTGAGGAATGCGCACCTACAACTCTTGAATCTATGCTCTAAGGGCCCCCAACTCAATTTGATTCTCCTTCGCGAAGTTCTGTAGGGCCTCGGTGGTGACGTCGTGTACTGTCTCACCTATGTCATTCATATCACCCTCAATAAGGGTGATTAGGTCGATCGACATCTTGGATGCTTTCACTTTTGTCATGGCCCCATCTGCTTGCTCGGGTGTTGGAACTTCAATTGTGTTGACAATGTTTGTGGGTCCGCAGCGCCCTATTCTTTCTCTGTTTCCATCTCTTTCTCCTGCTCTGGCAGAGGTGACTTCTGGCCCTCGTGCACCTTCTCTGCTGCCTTCTGTGCTACTACTGCTGCAGCCTTTTCTTGTTCTGCTACTGTCTACGCAATGTCCCGTGCCTCCTGTGCTTTTGCTGCCACTGCTTCTTGCCTTCTTGTTTCTACTAGCTACGCCATGCGTAGTTTGGCCTCCTCTTTCTTCTTCTGCGCAACATATTTCTCCATCACAACGATGTCTGGGGTGCACCACTATGGTGGCCATGTCTCTAGTACATCGAAAATCACATCATCTATGGCTATGAAGGGTAGCTCATTCCATTTCTTGGCTGGGTCCTTACGTGCTCTGAGATATATGTGATGGATATCCACTTTAAATTCTGCAAAACTTTGCAGGTTGTTGTAGACAGTGGGTGATAACCGTAGCTTGCGGTTAATCCAATTCTGATGTTCATCTCCATGAACACGCAGAATATCTTACTATCGCAGATCTGGTTCACATCCTTAGTGGCCCATAGAGAAGCGTACTTCGCGGCCTTCGGCAGATCCCTTGCAATTGTGGGGAACTGGCTGTCCTTCTGCAATTCCCCCGCCACCAGCACTATGGACACCAAAAGCCATGCATAGTGGAAAGTTTTTCCTTGTTCTTGTGCCTTACAGAAATTCTCCAAGAACTCTTTGCATAAGAACTCGGACCAGTTAAACTAGACCCCTTCTACGCACTGCTTAGCAAGTGCCACCACCGGTGTGGGGACCTCGTCCACGCGGCACTTTCGCATGACCTTTCCCACCAGTGTCTGAGTCACCACCCTGACTGCTTTGTTGTTGATATTGGAGATCGTGTAGCCCCTCTTTTTCTTTTCCAGCTTGTATTTCTTCTTCACGGCCTCTGCAATGGCCAAATCATTGATCTTCCCCTTCGAGATGTCTGCGGGGTCCTCTCCTTTGCACGAGATCCGAGTAATGCAATGGATTAAGTGGTCCGTGATGGCGATGGGCTCCTCTAGCCACAAACACCCCCCATGCACTAAGCAGAGCAACTGCTTGATGACGAAGATCGTTACTAGGGTGTGGTGGAAATGCGGAAACCAGAGCAAGTTTAATAGCCTTGCCTTTTCCACTACGGATAACCACTTTCGCAGCTCCAATTCTATAACCCCCATTGCGGTGTTCTACTTGGGCTTCATGAGCTACGCGGTCTCTAGATGAGGGAATTTCTCATGGTCAGTGAGATCCCAATCTTCAAACTTGAAAATGGGCACCCATCCCAGGTGCATGCCCTCAAAGATGATGTCGTCCGGGGGGAGAGGAGTGTGGAGAGAGCTCTTGCTCTCGTCGAGGTCCTTGGGAATTTTTGCTTTCCCCTTCTGTAGGGGGATATACACGGGTAGCTTTATTGGAGGGTATGCAGGTTTGGTTTCTTCCTCCATGCCCTCATCCTTGTCTTCTTCAATTATGAGGTCCTTCAGGTCTTCTTCTTCCTCGTCGATTTCCAGGTTAACTTCTTTCGCTTTTTCCTCCATAGTTAATCTGGTACATAGTGGGTTTCTTGGGGACACATGCACTAGAATCATTGGCTATTTATCCTCCTTTGGTCTTGGTGTGCACGGTGAGTTTAGGGATTTCCGAAACAATCCCGGTGCTTTCAAGGGCATCTTCTCTAGTCAGGGCCTGTGTGGCTGTTGGAAATAATACTGAGAGGGGGGGGTGAATCAGTGTCAGCAAATCACTAACTTTTTCATTTTCATACTCAAATACATATACACTACTTCAGTTAAGGGAACCTGCATGTACACGCAACTATGTTTAATGCAACTAACGTATATCCAGTAAACTTATGATTCAGTTAATCCATTATATGTTGATCTTTAATCAATGCATCAGAACTTTGTAGCTATACCAGACATCAGTCATACAGATCATAACATTTATACAATAAAACATGCGTCAATAATTCAGATCTATGATCAAACCACATAATGATAATACATTCCAAGCCTTATGATCTCGATCCATCATCCATCTTCAACCGCATAGGTGCATCCTTGGTTCAGATCAAGCAAAGCATCACAAACCCATAACCTGCATACTGGATCTCACACTTCATCAGATATTCAATACTTTCCCACATAGCTTCTTGGCCTAATGATATTCTCCTTATATAGGTTTAGGCCTCTCTCAATACCATGGTCCAAAATCACGTAGAACCAATATCTTGGACCCAATACCTGGGATTAATACCTCGGACCAAATACCATGGACCAAATATACAAATACCATGGACCAAAACTTATTTCTCCAACATGTACGCGCCTTTTCTTACGTGAAAGTGAGTGTATACACATACATGCCTTTTGTTCTGCTAACCTGCGTGTATACGCACTTTCATCAAGGTTAACCTACGTATACGTCTCTCTGATCATTAATTCTTTGCTCTTGACCTGCTGCACTATGATATGTCATTAGAGTGAGTTGCCATCAAGGACAACACCTGTATCATAATGCCAACATTCTCCCCCTCTGGACTTGATGGCAACAACCACACCAAGTCTCTCTCCCCCTTTGACATCAAGGGCAAAGGGTAGACCAATATATTCTCTTCCTTGATATACATTCTGTTGTCCATACTCCCCTTGAGTACCTGCTGAAATCTCTGATTGACCTCCCCCTTTGTACATGCCAAGATGTACCAATCTGTCCATGCTCCCCCTGAGCATATGCAAGGTCTGAAAAAGCATAACATGACTCTATACATACATTGCCAATGACCTTCCTAAAGATCCATACATACATCAATCTCCCAACCAAGTGGGAATACACCATTTTTGACTCATCCACCCAACCAAGTGGGTATATACCAAATGTTTATACATGACTCAAAAACAAGAAAAATTACATCATCCATCCCATGCATAGTGGGGTAACAAAATACATCATATGAACCACAAAGACCAAGGACTTAAACAAGACCATGATAGTTATCAACAACTATCATACACCATAAGCATCTGTCACTAGCATCTAGACCTGTAATATGCAATCCATTCTCTTGGTCAATCAACAATCAGTAGCAAGATGTTTCAATAAGCATCATCACCATAATGCCAACAATGCATTATTAAAAGCATATGCTCCCCTGAACCTGTGCCAGATGATCACTGTCAGACCCATATCAGACTCTTTTCATCCTGAGTCTAACCTACTGTTTTTCTTCAAACCAACATATACGCGCCTGTATCCACAGAAACCTGCATATGTACACAGATTCTCTTCATGAAACTTGCGTATGAGATTCAGAACACTGATGTTCCACATTTTTAGCTTCCTCCGAGTCTGTCATGTCTGCATACTCTGTTATGCCACATCTTTGTACTTCTTTTTCATTCCATATCTTCAACTGTGATGATGTTTTCTCCTTCTGGTATGGTGCCCAAAGTCTTCTCCTGCATTCCTTTGCTATATGTCCAAGCTTGTTACATGCATAACATCTTATACGTTTCATATTCCTTCTATAGCAGTCAACAACTTTGTGACCAAACATATTGCAAGAAAAAAAATGCTCCTTAAAGTACCTAGAATGTGATGATATTTCTATGTGATGGTCTTGAACCATTCTACTTCTATATCTGGCTGCAACATGTCTAAAATTATGACATACATAACATTCAACATTATTTATCTGAGAAAATAACCGACTATCACTTCCATAGTTTGGAGTAAAATATTTTCTTTGAAGAATTTCCTTCCTTGGCTGTTGATGGGGTTGTCTTCTCATCTCCTTGTTGATCATTTTAGATTTCTCATTAGAGTTCCTTGCCTCACCTTGTGAGCTAGATTCACCTTCAATAGGTTCAAAAAAACCAAGACCAGTTTGATAGTAGGCGACCTTTGACTATTAAGAATATCATCTAATATCTTAGTATTGTCTTGAAATCGTAATAGTGTATCCTTTTCTTCTAATTTACCTTTCAAGATATTTACCTCAACCTAATGTTGTTCTTCCTTTTCCAAACCTTACTTCTTCAAAATTTCTTCAGACTTTCTTCCTTCTTCCACTTGTTGCCTTAGTTTGAGAATCTCTTTTTGTTGTTCTTCATTCAGCTCCTGCAGCATTTGATGAACTCTGAAGGCACATTCCAGCTGAGCTTTTAAGCTAATAATTTATTCTTTGAGGGCACTCTCCCTTTTTCTAAGTAGATCTTGTTGATCTATGATTTTATCTGATGCTTCATTTGCTTGTTCATATTCAATCTGAGGTGATTCAGAATCTGAATACTTGCTTCCACCTAATGGCAAGTTGTACCTATTCCTTTGAGTTGTCTTCTTCTTTTGATGTGCTTTCTTTCCCATTGATTTATAGATCTCCTTCAAGCGATCAAGCTTCTATCAAAGGACCTGCTCTAAAACCAATTGTTGGAAATAATACTGGGGGGGGTGAATCAGTATTAGCAAATCACTAACTTTTTCATTTTCATACTCAAATACATATACGCTACTTCAGTTAAGGGAACCCACGTGTACACGCAATTGTGTTTAATGAAACCAACATATATCTAGTAAACTTATGATTCAGTTAATCCATTATCTTTTGATATTTAATCAGTGCATTAGAACTTTGCAGCTATACCAGACATCAGTCATACCCAGATCATAACATTTATACAATAAAACATGCATCAATAATTCAGATCTATAATGAAAACACATAATGATAATACATTCCAAGACTTATGATCTTGATTCATCATCCATATTCAACCACATAGGTGCATCCTTGGTTTAGATCAAGCAAAACATCACAAACCCATAACCTGCATACTAGATCTCACACTTCATCAAATATTCAATACTTGCCCACATACCTTCTTGGCCTAATGATCTTCACCTTATATAGGTTTAGGACTCTCTCAATACCATGGTCCAAAATCACATAGAACTAATACGTTGGACCCAATACCTGGGGTCAATACCTCAGACCAAATACCATGGACCAAATACCAAAATACCATGGACCAAATACCACGGACCAAAACTTAGTTCTCCAACATGTACACGCCTTTTCTTGTGTGAAAGTGCATGTATACACATACGCACCTTTTTTTCTTCTAACCCGTGTGTATACACACTTTCATCAAGGTTAACCTACGTATATGTCTCTCTGATCATTAATTCTTTGCTCTTGACCTACTGCACTATGATCTGTCATTTGAGTGAGTTGCCATCAAGGACAACACCTGTATCATACCTCTGAGTGAGTTGCCATCAAGGACAACACCTGTATCATACCTCTGAGTGAGTTTCCATCAAGGACAACACCTGTATCATACCTCTGAGTGAGTTGCCATCAAGGAAAACACCAGTATCATACCTCTGAGTGAGTTGCCATCAAGGAAAACACCTATATCATACCTCTGAGTGAGTTGCCATCAATGACAACACCTGTATCATAATGCCAACAATGGCCTCTTCAACAGTCATCTTTGCAATTTCCAGGCTTTGCAATTTCCAGGCTAGCTTCCTTAGCTGCCACCATCTTGCTCATCTAGAAATCTCTCAATCGCTCAATTAGGGGCTCAATCAATGCTCTACATAGGGAAAACAGGTCTCGGCTCCGGATACCCAGAGCATATGACAGCTCAATTCGAAAGTGACGAAGTGTTGTTTGTTAAGCAACCCTTTGTAATTTATAACATCTTTTGAATTTGAATTTGATCGTTTCCCCAAATTTGGTCCATTAATAGTCCCTTGGTGGCATATTTTCCAAAATATTGGCCATAAATTGTGTCTTAAATGCTTGCCGCCCACTCCATTTCATCTCAGGTCAAGCATCCCATCATGAATAGTGACTAGAATGGTCACTTTCCAGCCAGCCCACGTGGTAGCACAACCCCCTTTGCACTGTCGCGAACCTTGTGACAATTTTATCCTGCGAGTAGCTCCCAGGCAGAGTATTTTATAGTCCCACGCCTCCTTTCAACTGTCTGGAGTGCTAAGATTTTACTTCCTACAGCTAGTTAGGAGGCCACGCCACATGTATAGGGTTTCAACCAGGCATACATCACTTTTCCTGGAAAACAACCACCTTCGATTGTTACTGGATGTGTCGTGCATTTTATCATCTGCAGCATGCCACCATGGGTGATCCCTTTAGTAAATGGTCCAATCCAAGGCATCAGGTAGATCAACTCTAGGAGGTAGTCCCCAAATTTGCAACGTAATCATGCAGACTCTATGTTATCACCCTAGTTTTCTTATCGAGAAAATCCTTCTTTATTTTGTCCTCCCGCTTCTTGACTTCTGCTTCCACTAGAGCACTTTTCTCCCTTAATCGTGCCCTTTCTTTCATAAGTTCTTGGAGCCCAAAATCACCCTGTTGGATTTCTTCCTTAGGTCCCAAGCGTTCTGCTTCGTTCATCTGTGCGATCCCTTCCTCCAAGGTTCCACGGGCTGTCATATCTACCGGCACTATTGTGCGTGTACTAGGCATTTTATACTCTATGGGGATGACAACGATCGCCCATACTCCAGCCTCGTAGGCGTCTGCTCCGTCAGTTTCTTGCACATTGTCCTATAAGCCCATAGAACTGCTGGTACACACAGGTCCCAATAAGTCCGCTACGTATTATGTACCTTGTTTAGCGCTTCCCATACTTCGTTAAAGGCTTCTGCATGGATAAACCTCTGTGCACTTGTTCTTTCCATACTCCGTCATCCCAACTGGAGGGATCCGTCGTGCAATTGCCTTGCCCACCCATGCATATTGACCGTGTTTTTGAACGTGAAGTCCATGTGCATCCACGCAGGTTTTTTCACATAGGCCTGTACCCATCTGGACAGGTGCACGCGTGGATCGTTCTGTTCGACCTTCTTGTCTGTGAATCACATCTGAGCTTCCCAAACCATATGCACATCATTCTCCTACATTCACGCCAGTCCTTAAAGCTTCCTTGGTGTGTACCCCACCACCTCACGAGTGTTGCGTATAGTACCCATTTCAAAGCCTCGAAACATTGTTGTTCTGAAAATTCTCTTTCGAATCGGTTTAGGAAGTCATCTACCTCGCTTAGCCCATCATACGTAGGCAGGTCCCTTATTTCCGTTGATACGCGGTGCAACGATCTTGTCATCATGTTGCAATTCAGTGTGGTTACTAATGAGCCCCAAAAATGGATAATTATATGGGCTCATTCAACCTCCTAATTCGACTTAATCCACTATTCTCATTATTTTATTGCATGTTTTTTATTATATTTATGCTAATAGAGTGAATTGGGTTAGTCATTATGCCAACAAGTCTAATGTGTGCTTTGTGTAGTCTTTTTGGTTAATATGGAGACAAAATCAAAGGTTTAAATGAGCACTTGGCAGCCAAATTCATGGAGAGGATTTTTAGGAAGGTGTCCTCTTCATTTATGGGCCCTTACCTCAAATTCTCCACCATCAGCTTGGAGTTCAAGGGCCACCAAATCAATTATCACAAAGGTAGCCAAGAAAGTCAAGTAGGACTGCTGTTAACTGTAAGTTTTGGGCAGCCAAGTCCCTAAAGTTTAGGAGGACTGTTGGGGTCCTCAATTCGTATAAATAAGAGGGCTTAGGGCCTCATTTTGGTTAGCCGGTAGTTAGTCACTTTGTAGGTAGAAGTTAGCTAGTTTGTAGTTCAATTTTAGTCATTTTTTAGGCAGTAGTTTAGCTCTACATTTCAGCACATTTTCAAGTTTTCCTTGTGGACAGTTTTTGATGTAACTATTATTTCTTGAGCAATAAAGATGAATCCAGCTTTGCACCAGCTCTAATCTCTCTTAGGAGGTTGTAGCTCTTGGGGTTGGGCCCATCTCAAGTGCCCAGTACTTCCTTTGTTTACTTTCATGTGTCTTTGCTGCATTTTTAGAATAAAATCTGTTATTTAGATTTAAATCTTGTTTTGTTATTTAGATTGTTGTTGATGATTAAAAAGGCTTTTCATGTTCAGATTTAGTTGATAGGTTAATCCCAAGGAAGATCTTCAGAAAAGGCCATCAAGCACCTCTGATCTCACCTCTCCCTCTGTGGGATCGTGAGCTGAGACAAAGCAGACCTTGTTGCCAACAAAAACATTGTCTTTGCTTCGCCATGTAATTAGTAGTGTTGGATTTTTAGTTGCTGAACTTGATATCAGTTTTGATTTCATGCTTAGGGTTATGATTACTTAGTTGCATAGTTATTTCATCTAATCTCTTTGTAAATAAACTTCTGTTTATTTCCTTTTGCTGCTAGGTCAGATTAGAGTGAAGTAACTAGGTCATAGGTTTTATAAGTGTTTGTTTGTTTAGTTTGAAAAACCACTTGCAGAGTACCTGTTATCCTTCCTTACCTACCCATACTCCATCCAACCTACCTGCTTCACCCTTCACTTAGAACCCTTATCTTACATTTTCCTCGTTCGCTTACTTTGCCATGATTCTCATCTTCTTGTGCAACATTATTTCATCCCTCCTTGAACAAATCTAACCATCTGCGCCGCTCCTCAACTCCATCCTCCAAGTCTTGAACTCCCCTACACCCCTATTTCACCTCCATGCTCATTCCTCCACCTTTTTCCCTCCATCCATGCTCCAAAATCCCATTTCTGAACATCCTGTAGAAACACAGAACATCCTGTAAAATTCCGAACATCTGTAGAACCCTGACATACTTCCTGTAGAAGCTCACGAATGAGTTTCTTGATAGCCAAACTCTGTGAAACTCTCTGGAAGGGTGTTAGGGACCCCTTAGGCCCTCTCTAAACCTTCCCAACCTCTTCCAAGCATTTCCTCTCGCCGATCCACCTCTGCACAATAAAAAACAATGAAAGCACATGCATGATAGTTCTAACAACTTATTCAAAAATACAAAAAGATGTTTTTTCTTTTCAGATGTTACTAGAGAAGTAGCTTAGACACATGCATTTTACCTTCCTAGAAGTCAATGGCATCTCTTTCAGTAGCTTGCATCCTCTTTCTTGCATCAATAGGGCTAGTTGGTAAAATTAGGGTTTGCTAGGGTTTACGTTTCCTTTCAACTTTTCAGTTTCTTTTTGCAAGTAGATTAGCCTTCTTTGAGTTAGCTTTCGTCCATCAATTAAAAAGCTTCTTCTGAGAGCTCATAGAAGTTGGCTTAAGCTCCTAGCGGACTTGTGCCAGCTGATAAAGTGACAATTGCGACAAGAGCTAATACTTGTGCATACAACACCGTCGCTTCCAAGTTTGTTACGAACTACCGGGTTGATAAAATTAAAGAAGGGAGTCCCAGGAGTTGCAGCATTATTGTTGCAATACTGGGGCTCACCAGTTACCTCGTGTAACAGATTCTACCATAGCTCTATCTCTTCATCTGAATCTGATGTACAGGAGCTTTTTTGCTCCCGTGAGATTCGTCAGATTTATCACCCCATTCATGTCAGTGGCCCAATCTATCCCTAATAGCGCAGAGTAGGGATTGCTACCATCAAAAATCTCTATCACTTCAAAATCTTCTAGCGCGCTTGCTCCTTCAATGTCCATGGTGATTCCCTGCAATCTTCCCATAGGTAGGATCTTTTGCTCATTTTCCATTCATAGTTGGATAGGAGACCATTGCGGCGTAGGCCTTCCCATGTGCTTCCATGTTTGTTTTGGCAGAACGTTCATGTCTAATCCTAGGTCCAAAATCACTTGGTCCATCTCATATTCCCCAATCTGCATGGTCAACCTCATTTCTCTTCCCGTCCTCATTGCGTGCTTTCCAATCTTTCGGACTATGTGCAGTTCTCTTGGCGCAGTCCCAGTGCATCAATTTATGAGTTCCTGCAACCCTTTTACAACCTTGCTATCGTGCAGCAGCTTCATGCATGTTTCCAAGAATGTTGTAAGCATCAATTGGTCCATTTTTGGCTCATGTTTGTCCTTGCTTCCTGAAGAGGAGGCATCAGTGAAGCTCTTCCTGGCTTCCATGAAGGTTTCCTTCGCGCGCTCCAAATCAAATCTGGTTCTTTTGTCAGAGCCTTGCGAACCCAAGTACTATCTTCACGTTTCTTGCCTTTACCATCCGCCATCGTCATCCCACTTTGCATCTTCCTCGCGTGCTCAAACCTCATCATTTGTAGGTTCTGAGGCGGGGGAGGATGGAGCACTCCCTTGTCGCATAGCTGGGCTATCAGTGTGGAACAATCCTCCATCTCATGATCAAACAATGTACAATACAAGCATGATGGATGCGCCGGATTCATACAATCCCAGGCATAATGTCCTGGCCCTCCGCAATTGTAACATATAAGTTGTTTGCAACCTCTTCCAAGTCCTCCTACACCTCAACCTCGTCCGCACCCCTGAAATCCGGTTCATGCCATCGCTACGTTTTGGTCAAGGGGTCGCGTTCCGATTTGAACTCTATAGGTGGGAGTCCTATCCATCATCAGTTCATAGCTTCTATAGGTATGCTCATCATGTCCTACTGATCTATAGAAATTACAGAACAAATGTTGTGAATTTTGCATGTACTTCTACAATAAATGGTAGTTGTTCGTAGCATGATTTCCTCCTATTTGACAAATAACACACCACAACGCAGGTGCTGCGCTAGGTCCTATTTGTGCTTCTAGTCTCAACGGAATTAGTCTTCCTCCCGCGAGGTAATCCGCAAACACTGGGCAGTGATCCTTTTCATGACCCTGACCCTTACATTTAACACACCATACCTTGTTGCGCACCTTTGGGTGAGCTGTCCTGTCCTGTTTCAGATTCTCCATCTCAAGGCACAAGTTTTTCAACTATGTGCGGATCTGTTGAACTCCCAGGTTAGGATCCTATATCGGGGTCTCATGCAGTCTCATCGCAATCTCCAAGGCCTCGACCTAAGTTGTTAGCCTCTATTGTGACAGCGCGTTCCTTAAATGTGGTGTTAGCGATGCTACAAAGCATTCGCGGTGTTGTCCATCCCTCAAAGTCACGTTAGCTTCACGAATTGTGCACTTTAGTCTCTAATCCAACTCCCAAGGGGTCTCTCCTAGTAGCATCATGATCTCCTTGAACCTAATAATCGACTACGCCTCTGACTTCGACCTGCTAAATTCTTTGTTCAACGCAGTTTGGATATCCGTGATCCCTGCATTCGGATTGTCATTGGAATGCTTAATGTACCAGGTCAATGCGTGATCCTGTAGAGTGTTGACCAATGTTGCTTTCTTTATATCATCATCCATAACATCGTGCACTTCCCATACAACTTTTATTACGAACCAAAATTGGTCTGGATCTTCATTTCCTACTCCCTTGAACACTAGCAATTTTATCGCGCTTTCCATATTGACTTGCGTTGGTGGCAGAGGTGGTATGGGCGAAGATGGGGGTGAAGACGGTGAAACTGATGGTGGTATGGGTGGGGGTGGTATGTGCAGAATCCTCTGCCTTATCAAATTGATCACACTTCTTGGTGAGACGTTCATGAGCTCTTCCTCGTTCCCTCGTGGAGGTGAAATCAAGGGGCTAGTTTCTAGTTCTGCATTACCTTCATTTCTATAAATTCTCCCACTTCACATAGCCCCAAACATCAATGTATGCATATAACCTGATTTTCACATAATAGCATTTTAATCCAAGTGTTCAAAGACTTAATGTACTTACCTCGTGGTCCTTTGAGCAACCGTCATTCTACCTCGCGATAGCTGACTGAACTATATACTGTGAACTCGGTGATGAATCCTTTTATAATTCAATTGAGCCAGTGATAAAAAATGTGCGCGATCTTATCCTCCAATGGTTCCAATATGTGCACCAGCTCCGGGTTCCACACAATAGGTCTGTCGAGCTTGCACCTTCCTTGGCTATCTTCTAGCTTCGCGATCCACTCGTATAGCTTAGTAGGGAAAGATGTGAAGAAAATTTCGTGGATCTCTATGTACAGGTAGTAGTCTGACCACTCTTCTTTTGATATTCATGGATAACTATTCTCCTGTGTCGCGAACTCGTGAATCTTCCTATCCAACCAATCTTCAATTTCTTTCTTAGTTGGATTCCAGTGATATGACATCAGACATCTCTATGCAGATCTCGATCCTCACAACGAAACCATTTGTTGGCTTGTTGGGGCCTGACCCAGGTTCAGAGTTAATTAGCCAAACAAATCCCTATACTACTAGCTCTTTCGGTAATAGTCCGCAGAGCGCAGACTGAGGTCTCACCGGAAGTAGTATGGGGGGGTGCCGGAACTAGGTTCCTGCACCCTTGAGAGGTCTGAGGGGTTGATTTGGTACAACCATGAGTCCATTTGCATAGGTTACTTCACACACTTCCCTGGCCTTCTCGCCCTGATATATTCGCCTTCGTGCAGCCATAACCACGGGCTGTGGGGCTTCCGAGCTGCTAGAGTAGCGGTCTGTACTAATTCTCTAAGTCACACCCGAGATCTTACTTGTCTTCTTATTCCAGTTAGTTATCTTCGCGTAAATGAATGCCTTATGTTATATTTACTTATACAACACATTCATATGAGTTCGTGCATCAAAAAAACAATAAACTTGTAATTCATACCCAATGATACATAAACAGGAAAAGATACACATAAATGGTAAAAATTCTCTCTATTAATACTTCCAATGGTTACAAACTCGACCTGCCCTGCACACTCTGCTGCAGCGGCCCACACACTCATTTGCGAACTACTAGGCCTCTGTGCACTCATTTGTGGACTAATGGTATTTATATTCATGTGAGATTTAATCCCTCTCCAAACTTGGTAGATCCAAAGTTGTTCGATTTAGGTTGATTAAGCCCCATTTCTACCCATATTGATTACAGTAATGAATATTAGTCCAATTGAACACTAGTAGTTTTTAAAGTTGCTTGAAGCATGATCGATCTAGGTTGATTAAGCCCCAATTTCTACCCATATTGATTATAGCGATGAATATTAGTCCAATTGAACACCAGTAGTTTTCAAATTGTTTTCAAATTTACTAGAAGAATAATCAATCTAGGTTTATTAAGCCCCAATTTCTACCCATATTGATTATAGTGATGAATGTTAGTCCAATTGAACACCCATAGTTTTCAAAGTTGTTGGAAGCAATTATTCATGACTGATTTTTTTTGCACTTCATTGTTGCTTTTATTGATATCAAGGATAATGATCCTTCGCCTTACAAGCGGTTAAAGGTGATTATCAAATATGATTGAAGCAATTATTCCAAAAATTGATTTTTATGTGCATTAAGCCAAAATTACATCCTTGACAAGGAATATTTTGATTACTTTCACAAAGGAATATTTCAATGCCTTATGCACTATAGAGTTCATCCATCGAAGGTACGCTCCATGACCACCTTCTTTCAATGATTAGGACGTCTCCTGTTTTATAAAAATACTCTAGAAAAATAATGGAATTAGTTTAATTGAAGGCCTAGTTAGTCTAATAAGTTTTTGTTGTTAGGAAAAATATTGAGATGTGGGGGCGCGGTGAATCAATATTTTTAAGTCACTTTTTCATTTCATATTCTGAATTCTATACGCTATTGTTCTTTATGCAACCAGTGTGTGTAAGCCACTGAAGTGAAGGAAAACAACATATATCCAGTTTACATATTTTTCATACTTTCCATTTGATATTTAACGTTACCATTGCATTATAAATTTAATCAGTCATTTAGTATGCAGTAAAGAGAAGATAAATCACAACACATAAGCGACACATCAACATATATGAACACCAAGATTTTAGGTGGAAACCCCATGTGGGAGAAAACCACCATTGTCGTCGTCTCTATCTTCTTCTTTTATTATAAAGAAAAATTTCATTACATCTTGTACTGGTGCGAAATCTTACTAGCACGCAGGCACCCACCTACAGGAGGCTCCAACCTCCACTCGTTCTCTAGCACCATTGGTAGGGAGCTACAACCCGCAGATCCCATTTACTGGCTCCTACCAGAAGGGAGAACCTACCCCCTGAACGAATTTACTAACTATCACTAGATAGAAGTTATGACTCTCTTAATGAAAGCTCCAACTCTCAACACCTCTATGGACCACATTTCATAATATTTCAGACTAGGTCCACCTAGCTTGAAACATCAGAACTTGTAGGCCACTTTTCATCATATTTTCAAACCGAAACTGCACCAAACATTATGCTCAATAAAAAACTGAAATACTAAATCTCAAAGTCTAAATCACTAAAGCATCGTAAACCAACTGAATAATGAATCAAACCAATCTTAACGAGGGAAAATTTTAAGAACCGCCCTAAATTTGTATGTATAATAAATAGGCTAATCCCCATGATACATAGGAAAAATGGGAGGTGATTTTATCAATAATATAATATGTATATGTAATTTTTTTGGCGAATCTCTCACCAGATTATATTATCTTGTACAGTGATGGAGAATCTTTCATTGAATTATAAAATCTTTTTAGATCTTGGCAAATCTTTTACTGAATAATAAAACATTGTGAAGTCTTGGTGAATGTTTTGTTAAAGTATGAAACCATATATGATAATAACAAAACATATTCATTAAATTGTAATATACTAACATACATGTTTGGAAAAAGGAAACATAATTTTCTCTTCCTACAAACAATGTTCCAAGTTTCAGTGGCCGTGTTTGTCAAGATTCTTACAATACACTCTTTCATATCCTTCTATTAGTTTTGATAATATTCCACGAAAAAGTTCTTGTAGGTGTTGATATTGACAACGAGTTCTGTCAAGGTAGGTGAGATTAATATTTTTTCTACAACTTTTGTCAAGCTACCACTTTTTTCAAGTTATCAAATTTCTTTCTTATTCCATAGACTCCAACTGCGAGATAAAAAAAAAAAAAGGCTGGAAGGGGATCTAATCGAAAGAAGTGACCATTGTGAGAATCTTTCCAATCAATATATGAATATATAAATGTAGATTTATTATTATTTAATTGGAAATAGTCAATTAAATAATAAAATTTAATTACATCTCTCCCAATCTAAATTGCTTATTAGCATAATTCGCTACCCTCATAGGTCTTGCATTTTTTAACGGCGTTGTAACATGTAGATTAATTTCCTTTTCGGTGAACAATCTCCACCTTTTAGGAAAACATGGTGCAGTGGCTCCAACCCCTAAAGATCATTAGGACAAACTAAGAATAGCACAAAAGATGAAAGGTTGTACAAACCAACTTGTTTTTCAAGCAACTAATCCAACATCAGTACCTAAACCTTTTCATTAAGATATCATATTGAGAATGTTTGAAAAAGGTGAGAAATCTTCTGCGAGGGTGATGCGGAAAGAGTGATAAGGTTTCATTTTTTTGAATTTTTTTTGTTAAATCAGAAAAAGTTAAAAACCAATAGGTGATGCGGAAAGAGTGATAAGGTTTCATTGTTTTGAATTTTTTTTGTTAAATCAGAAAAAGTTAAAAAACCAATATTAATGGAGATATTGGTATTTTTTACTAAATTTTGTGAAGTGACTAAATGTAGCTTTAACCATTCATCTTAAGTTGTTTTTACAATATAATTTCCTAAGTCTATTTGATATCTTCATTATCATAAAAACCATGTTAACTCCACATCTACCACTGTTAGGGGCATGAAATCTATTTATCCCTCTGAGCACTTGGTAGATCCAGAATTAGCATGGATTTAAGATGATAGAATTTCCCCTTTAAATAGTCTATGCTGACATGAATACTATGGTATTACCATGGGTCAATACCACCCTGGAGCTTAAAAATTACTATTAGTAATTTATAAAAATTAATAATTGATTTTTATTTTATTTTTTATTTTAACCAAGTTAAATTGTTTACATACATTTAAATTACAACATCCATTTTTACTTTTGATCCACCAAGCCCCTAGAGGGATCAAATATTTTTTTCACTCTATACTAGTTTGCATATCATGATATTTGATCCCTTTCGAGGCTTAGTAGATCCAGAGTAAAGATGGATCTATGCTCGTTTAATTCCCCCTTTTAAATAGATGCGAATACCATGGGCCAATACCATGTGCCATTTTTATTTTTATTAATACTAATATTAGGGTTAATAATGTTTTTTGCATGGTATTAATAATAATCTAGCCCATGGTATTTGGCCCATAGTATTTTGCCCATAGGTTTAACCTAAATATAACACATTTTTTGAGTGTTCTTAAATATAAGGTGACTTATGGAGTAAATATAAAAAAAATGTTTTATTTGTTTACATCCTCTCATTTAATTTATATTTTAATTAATTTACTATACTCTTTACAAATATGGATTTGACCCATAGGATTCACTTAAATAAACACTTTTTTGAGCCTTCATAAATAGAAATAAGTGTAATGAACTAAATATAAAAAGAGGTTTATTTATTTACCTATGCTAGTTTATTAATATTTTATTTATTTAACCATACTTACCTTTTGAGTAAGATAAAAAGGGGGTTTTATTTATTTACATACTCCATTTATTTATAATTTATTGTTTACACCTTAGGTATAAAGGTGACTATAGAGTAAATATAAAAAAATGTTTTAATTATTTACAACCTCTCATTTATTATTTTTTATTAAATTTACCATACCTCTTTTATAAATATGGCATTTGGCCCATAGGATTCACTTAAATAAAACCTATTCTTGAAAATTAGGGTGAATGGAAGGTTGTAACTCCTAATTTCAAGGGCTAAATTTACCTTTGTTACCCTCTCCCTTAAAATAAGATAGGCTATTTGAGGCGATTTGTAAAAATATAACATGATACAAAATATTCACCCACTAAAAATTTAAAACCCCTTAATTTTGCCTAAGAGTGAACATTCGCCCCTAAAATTTCCCATGATCTTAACCAACCATTGCAACGATATCAAATCAATGCATAATCAATGCAATAAATACAACCAGACATAGATAGACATCAACAATTATAACCGAACTCATCAACAATCATCGCAAAACAACATTGCAAACTAGATCTATCTCAGAACATATACATGATTCAATCATCGCGAAACAACATTGCAAACTAGATCTATCTCAGAACATATACATGATTGTTATTCAGCAAAGATGTGTATATACGCTCTTATAATGTGCAACACCTGCGTAGAAATCTCAACATACTGAGAAACAAATCTCAAACTATATACATGACTTAACATATATAGATCCACATATGTACATGACCATTCAGAAGCAAACCAACATACAAATCTTAAATTACTGAAGCATACATTCGATGCAGACATAAAATTTATTGCAGATACCTTACTGTCAAATCACAGATCACTTTCTGATGCAGGAGCATTCAGCCCAAGGGAAATCATTGTAAATAGTAGACATAGGGGGTCATGCATTTTTGGAATTAGTTTCCTAAGTTCCAAGTCAGTTTAATATTTAGGCTTTTAAGTGTGATTTAATTAGATATTCTCAAAATAAATAAATGAGAACATAGGAACTAGGGAGATCTTTTAGGCATAAAAGGAATGGATGTGGATCATTAAGT
Organism: Pinus taeda; assembly: GCA_000404065.3. Lineage (NCBI taxonomy): Eukaryota > Viridiplantae > Streptophyta > Pinopsida > Pinales > Pinaceae > Pinus > Pinus taeda. The sequence continues at coordinate 43,911 of APFE031612374.1, forward strand.
GATAAGGAGGCTTTTCTATTTTAAACAGGGAAAAGATGGAATAAAGCCTCAAAAAGCTTTTTGTCATATGTATGCATTGCATGTATAGCTTTAGAGCTTTTATTTTAGTGATTTTAGGATTTTTGTTGAGAAGTTGAAGGGATTGAACTTAGATTAGATCATTCTAAATTTTATAAATTATCAAGCCTAAAGGGCATTAAAAAATCAGAGGGGGATAAAGTGTGAGATTGAGAGTAGGCTTGAATAGCCAAGGCTGTAAGCCTTTGGCAAGTTTGTAGAGGACCATCAATTCCGAATATCCAGCCAAGACGAAAGTTGTAAGTAATATTATGTGTTTCAGATTATATACATTGGCTTATTGATCGTGATATGTATTTCTGTAAAATGTATATATGTGATTGAGATATTGATCGTTGGAAAGATCGATGTATATCGAAATCGATTAAGCATTTGCAGAAGTGTTGAATTGGTGTTTGTTGTATGTAGAGCTGAATTTGTGAATGATGCCTTCGATAAGGCATTACCATTAATAATGATTGTGTTCAAAGCATTGCGTTATGGTTTGTATTTTACATTGAGTTGAAACGCCAATTTGAATTCAACTCAGCAAAAATGAAATCCAGGTTGAATTCTTATGTTAATTTGAATAGTCTTATGATAAGCCTCAGGCGCAGAAGATCTGGCAAGAGGGCGCTGGATGGTGTTTCAAACTCTGTTTTGGAATTCAATTGAATACAATTTAAATTGCTGTGATGTTCTGAACAAACCTGTGATGAGAGGCGCTGAATTTATTTAATACATTGTTATTATGAATTCATGTTATGCTCTGGATCGATAGCCCATAAGTAACCTTTAAGGAATGGTTGGTTAATACATAGAATTGCAGGATTAAAAAAAAACCCGTGTTAAGAGATGTTGGTTGGTTCGAAGTCAGATCCTCTCCATCCACAAAACATAAAGGTATGAAGTATATTGTCTCCGCGTTGAAGCTAGAACACAACAGGGGTCACTCACTATACAATCAAATAGTATTCTATGTGTAATGCAGAAGTATTGAGATAGGTATGATAGGGCAATAGAGAAGCTATCCAACCGGCACTCCTTGCGAAGCTGTTTTCTTTGCCTAAGTGGTTTTAATGGGCGGTATTTAGAAGTTAGGTGGAGGATTCATTCGTTCATAATTCACGTCCTATGGAATTGACCTTTGGTCTCTGTAAGCCCAGAAGCCACTACGATATAGAGGCATTAACCACTGTTAGCAAAGGGTTCACTGCAAGTCAAACCGGATGCAGGTTTGAGTTTTAAGGGTGCACCTAAATATTGAGGTGATAAGATTTGTGAGTGTGATGAAAAGAGATTGGATGTTAGCAGGTCAATCCAGAGTTAAACTAAATCCAACCTAGTAATAGCAATGATTGTTACATTATTCCAAAATCTAATGAAATGTCATATTATTTATGTATGATGCACAAAAAGGAATGAAATCAGCGTGAATTTTCTGTAATGCACGGTACAAATCGTTAATCATTGATTATTTATTGTTCTCACAGCAACAAAAAGGGTATCCAACGAAAACAACACAATTCATATTGCAGGAGTGGGCATCCGACAGCAAAAATAGGAAAGCAAAGCGCAGGGAATATCCAGGTTTCAAAAGAAAACAACAGAGAGCGTATTGCAAGCGTGCGCAGAGAAAATCGAAAAGCAGTGTGTAGGGCTTCATCCACAAGCCAGTTTATATTTGGAGCTTCTGTAATGAAGAATGATTGTAAATATATATTTACATAGGCAGTTTTTCTATCTAAGCAGACATATTAAAACCTTTCATAAAAACATCGAACGCCGGTGATAGTTAGCATTTGAAGATCCTGGGTATTGCAGGCCCTGGCTTGCATCACTTTAGACTCATTCAAACAAATCTTTGCATCATTAGATACTTAGACATAGACAAGTTAGTCATTAGTACTCAATGCTCTTTCAGATCTCTCAGATTTGAGCCTCCTTCATGCTCCCTGGTGCACACCTATTCTAGATCAAATCATATATAGGTAACCCATTACTTGCACCCCTAACACCTTGATCTCCATCTTCTTATATAGCTTTGGAATTAGACAATACCTTAGGTAAATCCCTTGGTAATGTTGTTAGCATTTATTGACATGATCAAATGAATGTTTCTGCTCCAATTACTATGGGTCAATACTATGGTAATGACCCATGGTATCCAAATTTCCATGGTTCATATTTTTTAGGTGACTTTTACTCATAATACTTACGTATTTATGTGACCCTTCTTCATAGGAACCACATATACTTTCTCAAACTTTACTTTTGTCATCCATCTATCATTGAACTATCATTCCTCTGTCCATGGCATTTGTGCCAATCTGCATGAGTTCCACAATCATCCTATAATCACAATGTTTACATCAAGTACATATTTTTCAAGTAGGTTTCCATCAAGGACAACACATTAGCCATAATGCCAACATTTGTTTGTATATATTTTTGTTGAGAAAAAAGCAAAAAACCACCTGTAGTGAAAACCAACAATGGCGCTGCAAACTATAGTAATTTTCGAACACTAGAAATGACAATATTACTATAGAGGAGTTATGGAAAAATCTTCTAATGAAAACTAGAAATGGTACTTTCATTGTAAGGAATAGGAGTATTTCTATAGCCAACATCATTAATTTGATCTCTTTCTTTTGTTATAGATTTCAGAAGTACCATAAATGATCATACATCATTTTATATATATATATTATATATATATTATATATATATATATATATATATATATATATATATATATATATAGTATATATATATATTACAACCATTATTAGAAAAAAATTTCTAATGCAATTGTTGCATAAAGTCTCAACAACCATTATATTAGAAACTTAACAAAATAATTATTACTGAGAGATGTTTTGAAAATATAATTAAATACTTCACTTGTGGAGGAGGCTCATCCCTTTGCATGCCATGCCATTTTTGTTTCTAGGCACATTTGAGATGAAATAAAATTTCTTTTAAAGTTTTCACAAACAACAATTAATCAATTTCTAAAGGAGAAGAGAGACCAAATATCTCACCATTGGCTAGTTTATCCATTAGTAAGAGCGACATTTGTTTAGCACCACTTATTAACCAAATGGAGAGAGTTTATTGAGTAATTGGCCAATCCAACTTTTGAGGAAGAACAAACTATGCAAACTTCTCAACAATAGAAAGAAGCTAGTGGGCAACAATAAGTACAAATTGGAATAAGAGAAAAATGGAGAAGAGACATTGTATATATTCCACATAGTAGTATGCAAACTAAATAAGGACCTTTTATATCATTAATGTAAGTGAATGAACCTAATGAAAGTGAGAATTGAGGGTTTGCACTAACATAGGGAAATGAGAGGCTAACTCATGTCAGGTAACCCTCGAAACATAATCAATCCCTTTTGATTTTAGGTTGAAATTATGTAAAATTTGGGAAAAAGTTAAAGGGATTAATATTGAGAAAGATAAATGGAATTTGTATAATTCATTTAATATGAGAAGTACATACATGTAGAAGTTGTCAAAAAAAGAATAAATTTAGAAAATGAAAGAGTTCTTGAATATTACAGTGCCTAAGCAAAAATAATTTGGGCATTAAGGGAGAACAATAAAGAGTTAAGAAGGTATTTAGTAGAAATGAAGAAAATCCATTATGAAAAAACAAATAAAAAGACAAGCAATCAAGGATTTGAAATAGAAAATTGACAAAGTGGGAGGATTGACTTATGAGTTGATGATGTGTGAACCAACTTCACTCGTTTATAGTATTTATCTAAGAGAGAAATGGTTGGAGTTACAAATAGAGAGACTAATGTCTAATTTAACCATTCACTAGAAGCCTACATGGACAAATTTATGTTCAAATTATTTTTCCAAAATTTCTTAAATGAAGAATTTGATTTGTGATTTGTACTTACATTATTATTCATTTCTTGTGAGCAGTGTCAGGATCCCAAATCATTTTATTGGGGATATAAATCTAAGAGCTCTCCAATTAGTCATGTAAAATGAATTAAAAAGAGCCCATGGGATGGAACTCTACAAAGCGGAGGAACTCACTACTCTTGTTGCATAACACCTAAGCCATATTCCATTCTCATTGTTTTTAAATATCTTAGGAGGAAGTTGTTCAATCTCGAAAGAGGGGAAACCATTAAGCAAGTATAAGTGAAGTTGTTAGGGAATTCATTACAAAAATATTTTTTCTTCAGAATAGTTAGTTCTAATGGCCTGCAAAGGAATATGGGAATAATTATATGATACTTTAAAATCGAAGGAGCCCAATTCATTACCAAATCTTCATGAATCTCTATCTAGAAGTAGACTCTATGTTAATTTAGGAAGGAATATTGGACTTCAGTGGAGATGTTTACGATTTGAACATCCACTAATTTTGTATCCAATTCCATATTATAGAGGATAATTACTTGTCAATAAGGAAAAAGGGAAAAATAGGTGGAATATGATTGAGATGCTAGTGGGATTCCATACAAAGTAAACACCTACTTAGTTGAATCCCTATGAATACTAAGCAATTTGAATACATTATCTTAAGAGTATCTGATTAGTTGCACTACGAACATGCAAGGAAATAAGTTTGGGGTGATGACAAGGTCCATAATTTCTTTTTTCAGTCATACATTAAGCTATTGTCTTTCCCCTACTTTAATTCCTTCCTTGTGTTATTTTCCAAGTTTACCTCATTTCTATATGATTCAAAACAGTACATTCATTTTGGTTAGACTCTCATAGGAAATGAAAAATGTGTTTTGTTAAAAAATTAACAAAATTACATAATTTATGTGTTTGAATGTTTAATTAATCAAATAGAAAATCCAATGAAATACCAACATGTTTTACAATTCAGCAAATGTTAAATGCTTTCTTATAAACAACAATTGCTACACAAATTTTCATTAACATCAAAGCCTCTAATGGAATATCAATTGCTACCAAGTTTTCTTACAACAACTAGATCAAAGAAGAAAAATATATGTTGCAACGTGATTTATCATCAGTAGTAGCATTGATGTAAAAAGTGTAAATATTTATTTTTATTGAACATAAATTATTGATTTTTTCTCCATGTCAAGCATAATGAACATTGTTCATTGGCATAATGTTCAGAGCCTCTATTGGAAGTATCAATTGCTACAAGTTTTCTTACAACCATGGGATCAAAAAAGAAAAGTATATGTTGCAACGTGATTTATTATTAATAGTAACATCGATGTAAAAAGTGTAATTATTTATTTTTATTGAATTTAAATTGTTGATTTTTTTTTTCATGTCAAGCCTAATGAACGTCGTTCATTAGCATGTCATAATTATACATTTAGCCACCTGGATTGAAAATAATGCACGGATAAAACAATTGATGCAATGGTTAGTGTAGTTAATGATTATGTAAAGGACTTATATTTTTGAAGGGTAACTGTCATTTTTCCTACATGTAAGGAAAAAAAATAGATAGGAATCAATTAGGTAGATAGTTGGTTTTATATAAAAGATATGAAAAAAACTCAAACACGTTTAAATGGTCCATCGTTAGTTTTTTCTTCAAAATATAGAAGATATATCTAAGTTTAAAAACTATTGTGTTGATGGACTGAATTTGTATTCACTATCATTTAACAAATTATAGAGTAAGAGCCTCTCTATAGTCATGGTGATCTTTTATATTTTTCCTTAGTTTTTAAGTTAGGTAATTTTCTTTGTTATTTAGTTTTTAAATTATGAAATGTTTTTTCTTAAGAATGGAATGGGATTATTTTTTATTAAAATTTATTTTCTTCAGTTAAACTAATCATTATTTTTATTTTGAATTAAGAATTACTTGTTATTTGCATAGGTTTAAGACATATTTTATTCAACAATACTTTTTGGTTAAATTAGTTACAATTGTGTGAATTATTTTAGAATATTGGAATTTGTGAATATCCAAATTTGTAGAAGCATTAGTTCATTTTTTTTTATTATCATGCATAATGTTTTGGTAATTGGTTAGTTGGTTCACTATTAAATTAATGCAGAATAAGGTAGTTAATATTTAGATTTCAGAGTGTATAGGAAAACTATATAAAGAAACTTCGTGAAATTTGTATAAAGAAAGAATACTATATTTAAATAAAAGGTTGATAATCCAAAAATTCATATATAGTGTACAACATTTTGAAATTCTTGTGATATTAGAATGATGAATAAAGTAGGTTCCTATACTTAACATGATAATAACTTTATAAACTGTTACAACAAGTCAATTTTCATTTCTAGCGCTTGGAAGTTTTTTTTGCAACTTTATTTTCATTATTAATCCTTTCTAGTACTTGTGAATATTTATACTCATTTATAATGTAATTATTGTAACTATAATTGCAAGTTCGGGCAATTATATGAATACCTATAACCTAAATATATAGTGCACGATGGTCTACAAGTTCCACACAAATCCGAAGTTGAAAATTAAATGTGGAGACTATTTCATCATCTATCTAACTAATTAGAAAGGAAATTAAAAGGTCCATAAAAAATTATTTATTTTTGGAGAGATCTGTGATTTAAAAATGGATAGGGTATATGCATATCATATATGGACCATATGGTATTCACGAAAGTTCAATAGAGATGATGAAGCAACTACCATGGGCAAAGCCCTGAAGAGGGAGATGTTAAAAGAGGTGAGAGACTTCAATGGGTAAAGATAAGATGAAAGTTGGTAATGGAGGTAGAAAGTATATAAGCTGGAATAAAAAATTTCCAAATTTCATGACTCCTTCCCCACATGAAGGTAAAAATTATATAGGAGTAGATTGAATCTCTTGCAATTAGAAGACAACTTCACTCAACTATATAATTGGCAAGAAGAGAGATTCACTAAAGAGGTTGCTTATCTATACTAGGACTGGTAGTGAAGGAAGGGACCTCGAAGAAGCTATAAGAAGTCATCCAAGAGACAAACCAAGCCCCTTCAATTTCCACTATGGAGGATAACATTGTGATGCAGTCAAGCATGGTAAATTCACTTTGTAGGACTCTTCCTCAAGATCCTTCAATAACATTGAAAAACACACTAGCGGTGTCAACTCCAAAATCATGAGGTAAATGGACTATGACGGCCAAGGAATAGGAAGAATAGTCCAAGGGATTTTCATCCCCACTGTAGCTCAAGAAAGGCCCAAGAAGGAAGGCTTAATATGCAATGGAAAAGAAGCCAACATAAGTTTATCTCAAACCACTTTTGTGAAAGAAATAAGAACTAGAAAATAAGTCATTCCCACGGAGGGAAAATAAAATAGAATATGAGTGTGAAACAAGCCACTCAAATATGCTTTTAGAGGATTGGAATAAGGAAACAAAGAGATGATTCCACCATTTAGATTTGCCCCAACTTTTTGGGGATCAAGCCATCAAATTGGGAAGCATCAAAATTTTAAAGGTAAGAGATAGTTTGGTTTTTTTCTAATCTAAGAGAAGGTATCAAAAGGATAACAATTTTTGGCACTCTAGAAGGTTAGTTAGACCATGTAGAAACTATTCCAGTTCTATATATCGATTGCACACCAGGAAGCCAAATGTTGGAGCTTTCACTTGGAACTCCATCCCAATAAATGAATAAAATAAATAAATATTGGAGAGTCAAGGTTAAGGGAAAAGTGGAGTTATTTCCACTTGCATGCAAATGACCTATTGTAGTAGGTAATGACATCTCTATCCATGAAATGGATGACATGCTTATTCCAAAGGCAACCACTATTTAGCATACATCTTCCATATTCCAATGGAGGCAACCTTTTTTGTATATATTTTAGAAGATGCTTGAAGGGAAAGAACAAGAAGATTGAATGGGGTTGAAGCATTTGGGAGGCATGATCCAAATTGGATCCTCACTTAAAAAAAGAAGAAAAAAACTCTTTAAAATATTGTAATAAGATTTCAATTGTTTTTGAAAAGTTCAAAATATCATTGCAAGTTGAAATAAATCATTGTGATGGTTGGAATTCTAGGGAAACACATTAAAGCTGAAGGTTGTCATGAAGAAGAGTATTGAAGGGGACATAAATGAAGAAGGGAAATAGTGGAAATGAGAGCTCAAAGAAGTAATATACTTGATGCTTAAAGGAGAATAAGACATTGAGTATGTCCCCTATTGATTCAAGATTGTTGTTAAGCCATGACCATCTAAAAATTTCTTATTAGTAAGTAACATTGTACTAAATCCACGTATAGATCACCCTTTTGTAATCAATTAAAATCCCCAATCAATATGGTTTTCCCATTTGGATTTGCAATTAAAAAAATATCTATTGTCTCATGCTATGAATGGTTGTGTACACTTCTTGTCATTTTGGCTTTAATTTGTTCATGCATGCTATGTAAACCATGAGAACTATAATAGCTCCATAATGTAATCCTAACTCTATTCATTGATTCAAATGATACTTTAAGTGTTGTAATTGGTTGAGTGTGTTGTTCATTCACTGTTTAACCACGTTCCACAACCAAGATTGAAATTGCTTCTTGATGGGTATTTATTATTTTGTGGTGGGTTTGTATGCATATATAATATTTGAAATATTTTTAATACCATACACTATAGTGTTGTTGTATTCACCCCTTATTCACTTATTTGGTCATGAGATGATCTACACCACTACCACATATATTCCATTTGATGTGTGGATAGAACTTGTAACTTAAAAACATATTTAGAGATCCATGTTTTAATAGACTCGTATGTTTACCAAAGCAATCAAACAAGTAAAGAAACAAATATGAAATAGATCCATTATTATTTTTATGCATGTTGATGATTAGAGAAAAAATAATATTTATTTCCTTAGAGATCCATGTCGATAAAATGCATAGCACATAGGATTATTGTTTATGGATCACATCCCTTCAAATATTTAATGTTAATAACACTTTGAGGTTAGGTTATTCTTTCTAAATTTTAGTTTTTGAAAGCTAAGCTATTTATTTAACCTAAATGGATTTTTTAAAACCTAGACATTCATCATTCTTCTTAGAATATTGGATAATGTTGATGCAGGAGCATCTGAGTCAGAGGAAAAATCTTCTGATTTATTCCACAAAAATAAAAAATAAAAATCTACAGGCAAGGAGTGGGATCCTTAGCCTGTTGTTTCTATGTTTTTTTAGCTAAATTTAGAAAATAGATAGGGAATAAAACATGCCATCTTTTTCTAGATAGGATTAGAATAAGGCATGCTAGATTAGTGTTGAGAAAAAAACAAAGAAAAGCTAAGATTACTATGTATTGCTACTTTCTATATGTAATTTCTTTTGTAATAAGGCAGCTCTTCAAAGAAAAAAAGACAGAGTGTCTTGGATAGGAAGGAGAGCGCGGGCCTGTGTGAAACATATGCTGTTTAACTGTGTAATAAAAGATTATTCCGCGCTGTTCATAATTTGAGGATTGAATAAAAATGATTTGGAGGTGCTTTACAAACCCCAAGGTGCATATACTGTCTGTTATTTTATAATTGTATGCCTGTAAAATCAATTAGAAGCGGTGGCATTTGAATTTGGAATGTTGTAGCAATTAATATATACCGTGGCAATTACATAAGCAATTAACAGGGACCGTGGTTGTTAAACAATCCCTATACACTGCGTTGTCCAACCATATTTCCATACGCTGCAATTTAATTTCCACAGTGTTTATTTGTAATATTACATAGCGTGGGTGTGGTTTTGCCAACACGCTGTGCGTTGCCCACTATAACAATTCCAATACGCTATCACTGTAGTTTCAATAGTGGTTATTTGGTAATATTACATGGTGTGAGTTGCGTTGTTTTGTTAGAAGGTTGTGCGTGTTTTGTATAAATTACAAAAATAGTGAAATGCAGTGCGCTCACCGATTATATGGTATACTGTTATAACATTCACATGTTTGTGTTGTAAGAAATTTGTGCGCCAATTCTATATATATCTTGTTTCATTTATGAGGACAATGAATAGATATTGAATTGCAGCAAGGCGAAATTGTTATTAGTTTGTGACAGTAATTATTAGCTTTCCATTATTGCACAAGGAGAATATTTCATGATTGATGACCTTAGGGAATTGAGAAAAGACCAAACCGGAGACATAGAAGATATTGCAATCAAACTAGGAAGATTATCATTGGAACCAGCAAGCAGTCCATCATTAGTGGTATCAGAGCCATCAATTGGCATTGAATCAAATCTCAGGAGCAATAGAAGGATGGCTTTTAGGGTTGGAAGAGGATGAGGACGTGGACGTGGTGGAAGAGGACGGCATGCTGAGAATGTTGAATTGAGGGAAGATGTAGAGGAGCTACGAGCTAGGTTGGATGCACTAACTTTCGGCATGAATATAGATGATGGAGACGTGAGTGAACCCAAAGTTGAAGCTACTGAGGAGGAAGCGGTAGAGATTTCTCCTGAGATGAAGATTTTTCAGTCAGTGATGAAATCCACAGCCAGGCCATGGAACCAGTTAGTACCAGTATATCAAGGAGGACTAAATCTAGAAGAACTGATCGACTGGATTAATAGCATGGAGAAATTCTTCGATTATGAAGAAATGGAAGATGAGAAGAAAGTAAAGTTTGTTGTCACCAAATTAGTGGGCCATGCAACGCTCTGGTGGGATGGTGTGCAGGCGGAAAGGAGGAGACTGGGCAAGCAGCCAATCAAGAACTGGAGCAGGATGGTAGCAAAACTTAAAGGTAAATTTTTGCCCAGTAACTATCAACAGACATTGTTTAGACAAATGAAAAATCTCAGGCAGAGATCTTTGATAGTAAAAGAGTATACAAAAGAGTTCTATAAGGTGAGTATAAGAGCTGGAGAAGCCCAAGACACAGCTGAGAGAGTGGATAGATATACGAATGGCCTCATAATGGACATTCAGGATGAAATAAGTCTACTGTCTCCAAAAACAGTAGAGGAAGCCTATCAGATAGCACTGAAGGCTGAAGCAAAACTCATGAGGAAGCAGTCTGCCAGGGGGAGAGGGACTTTTAGGAGAAAAGGAAGTCAAGGTGGTAGAGGAAGGTCTACAACACCTAAAGATGGAGCTAGTAGTAGCTCAACCCCGCATGCATCCAGAGGAGGTGATGCAAGAGGCAGAGGGAGTTTTTCCAGAGGAAGAGGAGACAGAGGAAGAGGGAGAGAAATAAGATGTTACAGGTGTAACAAACCGGGACCCAGAGCTTTTGAGTGTCCAGAGAATGCAGAAGTAAGGCATAGAAATGCAGTTGTTGCTCCAGCTGAGGGAGAGGCACCAGTGACAGCAGTACCAGAAGAGGAAAACACACCAGAGAAAGGAGAATCTCTGGTACTTAACAAAGTTTTGATTAAATCAGCAAAGGAGGTGACTGAACCGCCGCAAAGGAAAACTTTATTCAGGACAGTATGCAAAGTTCAAGGGAAATGTTGCCAGATGATCATTGATAGTGGCAGCACTGATAACTTGGTTTCTACAGAAGTAGTGGAGAAATTAAAGCTGAAAACAAGGAGGCACCCAACACCGTATAAGGTGTCATGGTTACAAAAGGGACATCAAATACTGGTAAGTGAACAGTGTGAATTAGAATTTCAAGTGGGCAAGTATAAAGATAAAGTTGTTTGTGATGTGATGCCTATGGACGTGTGTCACATATTGCTGGGGAGGCCTTGGCAATATGACAGAGGAGCCATGCATGATGGAAAAAAGAAACACCTACAAGTTTGAGAAAGATGGTGTTAATCATACATTACTGCCACTACCAGAAGAAGGCAGACCAGGACAGAAGACAGATCCAAAAACTCTGCTACTTGGAGGAAAGGAG